>CM071572.1:8902688-8946236 GCA_036426205.1 Ascaphus truei
TAAGAGGCATGGCTATCCGAAGGCGCGGGTGACACGTTGGATCCCGGCACGGATACATGAAGGGAGTGGGCAGGTCCCCGAAGGCGCGGGTGAAAAGTTGGATCCCGGCACAGGAGCCAGGGCGTGCAGGGCCCGGGGGCCCCCAAAGGCGCGAGGTGAAGTTGGGATCCCGGCACTGAGAGGAGGGCTTCCAGGGCCCCCAAAGGCGCGGAGTAAAATGAAAGTTGGATCCCGGCACAGAATACAGGAGGGCGTGCAGGGCCCCCGAATGGGCGGGTGAAAAGTTGGATCCCGGCACAGATAGGAGGGCGTGCAGTGCCCGTCAGCAGGTTGCGGGTGAAAGTGGGATCCCGGGTTACGAGAGGATGGCGGGGAGGCCCCCCTTGAAGGCGCGGGTGAAAGTTGATGTCCCGGCACGGAGAGGAGGGAGGCAGGTCCCCCGAAGGGCGGGTGAAGTTGGAATCCGGACAGAAGGAGGAGCGGTGCAGGGCCCCCCCGAAGGCGCGGGTGAAAGTTGGATCCCGGCACGGAGAGGAGGGCGTGCAGGGTCCCCGAAGGCGCGGGTGAAAGTTGGATCCCGGTACGGAGAGGATGGGAGTGCAGGGCCCCCGAAGGCGCGGGTGAAAGTTGAATCCCGGTACGGAGAGGATGGGAGTGCAGGGCCCCCGAAGGCGCGGGTGAAAGTTGGATCCCGGTACGGAGAGGATGGGAGTGCAGGCCTAAGGCCGGCCCATAATATGTTTTTTGATCATTTATTTAAAATGAGACCGTTATGATCCCTGTTTCACAAATGTTCCCTGACTTGAATATTTGTTAATACTTCTACATTGATACAGAACAAGGGCCACAGAGGGACATGAAGTATGTCCTCGTGCTTACAACATTATAAGGATTTTTTCTGAAAAGAAAACAAGCAGAATTCCAGCAGCTGAATAAAACAGCGTGCACAGCCCTACGGTATGATAGTGACAACAGAAGGTTGTCATTGTATATATCCAAATCAGAAAAAGATCAGGAGAACAGCAATTCCTTGAAGAGGCAGAACTCACCAGCCAAAAATTTAATTAAAAAAACTTTTATTTCAAGTACATAAAAGAGTTTGACATCCACAGACAAAAATCTCCTCCTCCTCCGAATTGGGTATCGGGGGTGGGGGGGGGGGGGGGGGGAGGATGGGGCGCGAGCATAGGGGCTGGCAGGCAGGGGGGCGCAGCACAGAAAATGTGCGCGCCCCTGATTAGGGGACCTTTTTTGCTTGCCTTGGCAAATTTCTTTCTGTTCTCCATGTCCATACCCCTGGCACCACCTACATAGCGCAGACTGTAGCAAGAGCTTTGTGCTGCGTACTGCGCGCTGTACTGTCATTGTGAGGCGCTTTGAGTCCCATTGGGGGAAAAAAGTGCTATATGGTATAAAGTTATTATTATATTCCTTTCACACCTTCTGCTAGTGTTGGTCGGAATGTCCTTGACTACACCAACTGTATGGGTTCAGTCCTTATCCATCTTATCTCACTGCGCCTGCCAGCACGTACTCGAAAGAGAGATGTACAGACACTCCTCGTTTTACAACGCTTCGCTTTACAACGAATGGCTTATCCAACGCTGTGCAATGCATACCTATGTTCATTTTTACAACGCCAAAACGGCTTATCCAACGCTCTTACGACGCTTTGCAACGTTGTTTATGTGTATTGTTTGTGGTATAGTATATCTATATATATTATATATATATATATATATATAATATATACACACATTACCACTAAACAACATTACAAAGCTTTAAAAGAGCATATATATAATATATATTATACTATATAATGATATTACTATACTATTATGTTTATAATATATAATAATACAGTATAACACTATATAATTTGTGTGTGCTGCATATCTTATTGCGTGCGTAAAATATTTGGTGTATTTTAGTGTTAAAAATGCCTTTAGGAACGGAACCTTTCATTTAAACAGTGTTCCTATGGGAAAACGTGTTTCGCTTTACAACGTTTCGCTATCCAACGCCATTTTGAGTAACGCATTGTGTCAGATAACCGAGGACTGCCTGTATATCACAATGTATCTGATTAATAATACCTTAAGAAGATACCTGATCTGCATATTGGATGTATCCTCTGTTGGAATGTGGGATTTTGTGAAGTACCATGTTACTCCCCCCTCCCCTCCCCGATCATCCTTATAATCCCATTCGCTAATTTCCTGCTTTCTGTGTCCCCCATAATGCATTGCATGTAAAACTGCTCAGCTGGAGGCAAAATAACAGATTAAGTTAAAAAACAAAAACAAAAAAACAATATCTTAAGAAATGAAAAAGCCTGACTGCACTGAGACTGCTGCGCAGATACAGGGATATGTAATTCCCAGAGCCCGTTAGCTGCAAACTTACCAGAGACACCAGCAGGGAAGGGCATGGCTGCATGTGATACTTACCTGTGTGCCAGGCGGCTGCATGTGATACTTACATGTGTGCCAGGCGGCTGCATGTGATACTTACCTGTGTGCCAGGCGGCTGCATGAACGGGTAACCTGTACATGTGTCTGGGTATGTGCCAATACGGCACAGTCAGCCCTGAGCACCAACGCTGCTCTGACTGGCTCAGCTCTCCGCCTGTCCGCCCGCCACCTTGCATGGACAGGTTTTAAACCCCTTCGCTGAAACCTGTACTTTATTAACACCTCACAGACCAGAGACCTGCAGGACCTCACTCCATTAACCACTGCACTGCGAGAGACCTGCAGAACATCACTCCATTAATCCCCGCACTGAGAGACCTGCAGAACATCACTCCATTAATCCCCGCACTGCGAGACCTGCAGAACATCATTCCATTAACCTGCGCACTGAGAGACCTGCAGAACATCACTCCATTAACCCCCGCACTGAGAGACCTGCAGAACATCACTCCATTAACCCCCGCACTGCGAGACCTGCAGAACATCACTTCATTAACCACCGCACTGCGAGAGGCCTGCAGATCATCACTCCTTGAACCTCCGCACTGCGAGATGCCTGCAGATCGTCACTCCTTTAACCCCTGCACTGCAAGAGACCTGCAGAACATCACTCCTTTAACCCCTGCACTGCAAGAGACCTGCAGAACATCACTCCATTAACCCCCACATTGTGAGAGACGTGCAGAACATCATTCTATTAACCAGAGAGAGGTATATAGAGGGATGTTCTGCAGATCTGGTCTGAGAAAGGTTAATGGAGTGATGTTCTGCAGGTCTTTGCTTTGCAAGGCATTAATAGAGTGATGCTCTGCAGGTTTCTTGCAGTGTGGGGCTTAATGGAGTGATGCTCAGCAGGTCTTCAGAAGTGCAAGGGTTAATGGAGCGGTGCTCTGCAGGTCTCTGGCAGTGCAAGAGTTAATGGAGTGATGGCCTACAGGTCCTTGGCAATGTGGGGGTTAATGGATGTTCTGCAGGTCTCTGGTAGTGTGAGGGTTCATAGAGTGATGCTCTGCAAGTCTGGCAGTGTGGGGGTTAATGGAGTGATGTTCTGCAGGTCCCTAGCAGTGCGAGGGTTAATGGAGTGGTGCTCCGCAGGTATTTGGTAATGTGGGGGTTAGTGGAAGGATGTTCTGCAGGGCTCTGGCAGTGTGGGGGTTAATAGTGATGTTCTGCAGCAGGTCTCTGGCAGTTTGGGAGTTAATGGCATGATGCTCTGCACGTCTGGCAGTGTGGGGGTTAATGGAATGATGCCCTGCAGGTCTCTGGCAGTGTGGGGGTTAATGGAGGAATGTTCTACAGGTCCCTGGCAGTGCGAGGGTTAACGGAGTGATGCTCTGCAGATCCCCGGCCGTGGGAGGGTTACACACCGTGCGTGTGGATTTGGCGCGCTCTCGCTATCCTTTTCGAGTCACAATGTCAAGCTGCTCTTGGTAACCGCAGTGACCTCTCACCCCCCCTCCCCTCCCCCGCCTCCCCCACACTATCTATAGCTTCCTTTCTCTCTTCTTCCCTCCTTTATCTATTTACTACACAGTGGCCAGATTTAACCCCATGCAGCCCAATGCGTTGCCGGTCCCCTCTGGCAGTCAGGGGGTTGACGCTGGGTTTTCGATCGGATAAAATATTAGCCCCCAAAGTCTCCTCTATTCAACTGTGCACCAAAGTTTGCACTTTTAGGCGATCTCTAACGTTGAGAAATACAGGGGTAACCCAACCTCAAAATAGTGCGCTCCAGCACACGCCAACAAGAAAGAAAATACTAATAATTGCATCAGCAGACATCACACTGCAATTTCCAAGCTCTGTCGGGACATAAAAATGGCAGCCAGCGCGTCAATGCATGCCCACGCAGCTCTCCCCTTTCACAGACCCTCTCTGTGATGATCAGCGCTGAAAAGCTGCCTCTGATTCATGGACATCAGAAAACCAGAAGGTCCTATAGCAGGGCTGGCAAACTCCAGCCCTCAAGGGCCGAACAGATCAAGCAAGCCTGGGCCGCCGCTCCAACAACTGCATGTTTAAATGTCCCGGGCGGGACCGCTACACTGCCTAGACAGGCCGCTCCATCTTTAAATATCCCACGGGACATTTAAAGATGGCGTGTCGGAATGCCCTGTCAAAGCAGTGTAAGGCCTCGTCCAGGGTGGAAACAGGCGCGATGGCGCTCCAGCGCTGCGCCCTGCTCGGCCGGACGATTCCTGGCTGGCTAGGTGCGCGCACGTCTGGGGGCGCGGCTTGCGAGCAGCATTGTCGCAACGTGTCCAGCGTAAGCGCGCACCCGCTCAGCACCACCCTGGACGAGGCCTAACGGTCCTGTGGGACATTTAAGCATGCAGTGGTTGGAGCGAGCAGTCGGTCGCAGCAGACCTGGCTTGTCGGGTTCGGGGGTCGGGCGCAGGAGCGGACATTGCGGCTAAATGTCCCTGCGGCGAAGTGTCCCGGCGGCACAACGCCAGTGGAGTCCAGTCCGCGGCCAAACGTCCCAGACCGTGGCGAGTACGCTTCCTTGAAACGGTGAGTTTTCAGGGAGTGTTTAAACATCTGAAAGCTGGGGGAGAGTCTGATGGTGTCTGATGGTGCGCGGTAAGGAATGTTAGAGAGGGGGCAGCACGGGAGAAGTCTTGCAGGAGGGCGTGAGATAAGGAGGGAGGAAAGGCGGATGTCGTGGGCAGAACGTAGGGGGCGTATAAGAGTGTATTTGTGGATGAGGGCTGAGATGTAAGGGGGGGGGGGGGGGGGGGCAGTGTCCTTGAAACCTTTGTAAATCATTACTACGGTTTTAAATTTAATTCTAGAGACTATGGGAAGCCAGTGCAGGGATATATGTAGTGGAGCAGCAGAAGTGGAGCGGTGAGTGAGGTGATGAGTCCAGCAGCAGCATTTTAGATGGATTGGAGATGGGACAGGCCGAAAATCACAAGATTCTTGCAGCATCGGCCGGCTGACGCGTCACAGTACGTAGTCAGCCCTGCCGGAAGGAGGCAGCGGGGGCAGGGACCATTCGGGCAAGGGTCTGGTGGTTCGCGGCCGCGCGCCCCGCCGGCTGCAGCGGGTTCGCAGCCTTACTGTAAACAACAAAACTGTGTTGGAATTAGGGGAACCTGGTTCTATTCCCAGGGTCAGCTCCTTGTGACCTTGGGCAAGTCACTTTATCTCCCTGTGCCTCAGGCACCAAATCATGGCTTGTAAGTTCATCTGGGCAGTGACTGCGTCTGTAACAATCCTATGTGCTGCGTACTGCGCGCTATACTGTAATTGTGACGCACTTTGAGCCCCTTTGGGAGAAAATTGCTACATGAAATAAAGTTGTTATTATTAATTTCTCCTCCTTTTTTCAGCATAGATAGGATGCAGGGGGTCTGCAGAGCTTAACCGCATTCAATTCCAGCTCCTGGGAACCCGCTTCCCGATATAATTAACTCTGTATGTGCTGCAGGTACTTCCTGGTTCTTAAAACTCCCGCAGCCAAATAGCAAGCCGCGACAAATTCAAAACTCGATTCTGTTCCCCAACAGGGGATGATACTGGGGGTGCCTTGGAAAGCAGGCAGCCCCCAGTTCAGCTCCAGAGACCTCCTGCTTCCAGCATGGAAAAAACCCCCAAAACATTAGACAGAACCACACCTTAGTTGCTTAGTTTGCTTATACTCTAGCGCCACCTATGGGCTTCATTTACTAGCCGACCTCCCTTGTTATAACCAGTGGTAGACGAATCATGGCCGGGTGCGATGGGGAACCACTTGCTATTTAAATTCAAATGTGGTTTATTTTAGGCAGCCTTTTTCTTTTTCTGCTTTCTAAGCCGAAATATTGTAAAATCTTTCTAAAATATGGCAACAGCAGCCTTTTCCTCAATGGCGACTACATTTTAGATTTTTTTTAAGTCAGACACAGCGACACTGCTTTATTCAAGCCACTTTGCCCACTGGTTATAGCGTTCTATGACCCGGTCTAATACCATCAACATTATAAACAGATGATGGACATATAACGGGCCTCCCATGTGTAATATGGGCACCATGAGTTTGGTAAGAAAGTTTCAGACAATGAGACAGAATAGAACAGGGGTGTGCAAATTGGGGGGCACGAGATATTGGGGGGGATGGGGGGGCTTTGCTTACAGAGGCCCCACACTCTTCCACCAAACTATTTAAATTAAATGCCAGAGGACCGCACAAGGCCTCTTACCTTGCCGACGGCGCTTTGCCATGGCAACACATCACATGACCCGCAGCGTCATTTGACGCCGGAGACAAGGTAATCGTGGGGGAGGCGCAGGGGGAATAGTTTGTGCACCCCTGATCTAGAACACACAGAACATTTAGTCACAAAGTGATGGAACTGAAAGAGGCTACACCAATCATCTTTTTATCTATCTGTATGTGTGTATATCTTTATTTACATAGGGCCATCCAGGTACATAGCGCTTTACAGCAGTAAAACACGCAACATAATATTATAGCAAGTAATGGGAATAAGCGCTCGGGACATAAAACAATAGGAAAAGGAATCCCTGTCCTGAAGAGCTTACAACTGAAGTATCTTTATCTATATGTATTTATGTCTATCTCATTTCGTGTGCTGTGGCACCTTTTAATGAACGTTAATGAACCAACATATCAATAACACAAGATTGTCTTACTTCCCTATTATTTCAATGTTCTATCTGTGTATGTGTGTATGTATATATATATATATATGTGTGTGTATATATATATATATATGTGTGTATATATATATATATATATATATATATATATATATATATATATATATGTGTGTATATACACCAGTCTTATCTAATGTCACTATTATATAATATTTCTATATTCTATCGATTTCGATAGCTATTTGTCATTTATCTAATCAATCAATCATCTATATCTATCATGTATCCAATATAGCTCATGTCTTTGCCCATCACGGTGTTGTAACTGAGGATAATGAAAAAACAAGATGGCGGCGCTCAGGCAGCACGTTGCGTTCCAAGCCTCTGTCTGAGTTGTGCGCGGCTATCACTAATGTACCGGAAGCGGAAGCTGCGTCAGTGATCAGCGCCGGTTCATACAGAGGGTTCCCGTTAGCCGGTTGTTGTTGTCTCCGGGACTCGTTGCGGGGGGAGATTCCGGCCTCAGGATGGCGGGGAAAAGTGGGGAGGAGAGACTGAAGGAGATGGAGGCGGAGATGGCACTGTGAGTAGCACAACAACAGCACAACGTGTGGCCCAGCTAGAGAGCCACACGGGACATGGTGTCACACAATGGAGTGTGTAATAGTGTTGTGGTCCTGTGCCACACAATGGAGTGTCATAGTGTTGTGCTGTGTTGATTACACAATCAACACCTGACAGTGCAACACAATGTAGTGCAAGAATGGCCAACCTCAGGACAGCCTCCTATATCCTCACTGGTTACTCGGGGAAGGTGGGTCGGGGATCAGATCGGACACAACATATCCCAGTGTAGTTGAGTTGTTATATCCAGCAACCCATTGCCAGAGGAGCCGGGGACTCTAGCATAAAACTACCCAAGGTTTATTTAGAAAGAAAGTGATCACCAAATATTGACCATAAGGATTCATGTTGATTCATTATATGTATATATATATATATATATATATATATATATATATATATATATATATATATATATATATTTGGCAGATGGCACTCACATATAGAGTAAGAGTAGGTGCTTATCCCATAGAGTATAGGTAAAGACCCCTTACCAGGCAGACCACGTTTCCTAGAACCACACAGCAGGGAAGAGACAGCACACACAGTAGTCCAATATCCAAAAGTGTATTGCAAAAAACTGGCACAATCAGCAACGTTTCGGTCCTACAAACAGGACCTTTCTCAAGGGAGTGCTCAAGACGCAGTGACAACCACACACCTATATATACCCACCACCTAAAGACAATAAAATGTCGTCACTAATTGAAAAGCCTGCGAAACTGCACAGCTGCTGGGGCCTCAGTCTTGCTTTGAGCTAACGTCACTGCTGCGTCTGTGGAGAGCGGGGAAGCAACTGATGGCTATGCTGGCGGCTGAGAGCATCTCTAGTAACTAGGGCAATAAATATCTCATTTAATATCCGTGTGCGCATGCGTAGTGCTTGGGTGTCGGCTAGTCATGCACCTAGGTAGCTGGTGTGGACTCAGTCTTGATTGGAGCTGACGTCATTGGAGGGCAGGGAAACCACAGATCGCTATGTTGGCTGCTGCGAGCGTCTCTGGTAGCCAAGGCGACCAGTGTCTAATGTCTATGCGCATGCGTAGTGCCTGAGTTCCGTCTGATAGCGCAACAGTGGGGGTGACGGACGACAAAAAAAGCTTATGCGGGAAACACCAGTGGGGATGTGAAAAGTGACGTGGGGGGATGGGGTGGGGAAAATGGGGGACGAGGACGGGCAAGGGAGGGAAGTGTGGGGAAGAGAAAGGGCAGGTAGTGAGAACTATGGGAAGAACTATTGTATACAAAAAACATATTGACTCCCATCAACCCAAGTGTGAGGTCAGGAACATAATGTGAAATGCATACATGACAGGCTGAAGCAAGTGTAAATTTGACAAAAGCAGTGGAACCTCTAGGAGCCCATGGGGGGCCTCACAGAGGCCCACCAACTAACATGATGGTGCACTCCGAGGAATGCAGCAGGGAGTCCTGCAATGGGTCACACAACATGTTAAATGAAGCATCCAAGTCTAAAGTCCTCATTAAGACCATATGGAGACATTGCTTTTAAATCAAAAATCACCTTGACCTCCAACTGTAATAACAATTTGTTTCTGTCCCCACCACGTGAAGATGTGGTGGCTTGCAAAATTGGCATCCATTTAAGGGTTGCAAGGCTATGTTTATGCTTCCTATGCTTCACTAGCTATGGAAAATTTTACAGAAATTTCTGGGATTTTGTCTACTATTTCTGATAGTGTGAGCTACAGTGAGGCTGAAATCGCTAAAATCAGGATGACTGTGTCATTTGAAGCAGCATTGGGTCCTGACAAGGCATCAGACATTTACAACGACCTCCTCAAACTACAGAAGAGAGGTGGACTATTACATCCATGGGGTAACACTGTCACACTATCACAGAGAGAAACTCATCCCCAGGGGCTTCCGCATTAAAAATCAACCAACCATTGGCTGCACTGACACCGAATTTTGTAAGAAGTGGGTAGGAATTCTGAATAAGTGTTCTTTTGATCTCATGATCCTTGTGGTAGAGCAATCCAGTAAAGAGATTATACGTCTTAAAAAAGAGATACAGGTCATCACCGATAGACACGGAGAAACACTTGCAGCTGATACATCCACAGATTGGGCAAATAAAATACAAACCCTCATCGATAATTACCGGGACAGCCTCACCAAATATAAACGTGACAAACTGAAGCAGGTGACCAGTGATTATCAGGACAAACGAGTCTACAGATGGCTCCTTGGCCTGAGTGAACCAGATTCTGGGAGAGGTGGATAGAGAAGAATCTACTCACGCTCAAAGAGGATCCCCGCCACCAGCGCTGGCTGCAATACGAGCGACACGGACGTGTCGGATGCTCCAGAAGGCACACAGAGTCTTTTTTATAGGAGCAGGTCCAGGGAGACCACACAAACCACCTATCCCGGACTCAGACGTGGGCGAGCGATCAGGCGAGGCGGCAGGAAGCACAAGGTATTTGGAATGAGAGACCAAGGAGGGTTGAGGGTGCCAGAGGAGGAGGTGATCTTCAATCTGTCTTCTCACCAATTTACAACAGCAGAAATGAGTGTCCTACAAAAGGGACTGTCGTATGTTCCGACAAACACACAAGACCCTTTCAAGTGGGAAATCGATACTGGATCGCCAATTACGCCTTAAAGACTTTTTCACCAGAACTGGGGAAGGACATTCCAACTCTAATCAGATAATCCAGGCTGGCAATAAATTCAAGGCAAAAAGCAATTTTGACCCCACGGTAGTTAACCACAGCATCGCTGCCTTTATGGGACTCCTGGGCAATGATACATGGATACATATTAAAAATCCTTAAAAGAGTTTCTCGAATCTTTCGATGGAAGAAAAACATGCCAGCAAAACCTTACAGGACAACAAAGGCATTATCATTAAGCCAGCCGATAAGGGAGGGGGCATTGTGGTCTTGAATTACATTGACTACAGGGCAGAGATTGTGAGACAACTGAGTAACACCAAACACTATAAGAACCTGAAGGTGGATCCAACAGCAGCTTTTAAAATAGAAATTGACTCCATTATCCAACTAGGGGTCAATAATGCCTGGATCTCTGAGGAAACTGGCACTTTTTTGACACTGCACCAGCCATTGTTGCCAGTTATCTATGTTCTCCCAAAAGTGCACAAGTCCACCACCCCCCCGGGCAGACCAATTATCTCAGCAAGGGGCTCCCTTTGCCATCCGGTATCCCAGTATGTGGACTTTCTGCTACAACCGATGGTGGCCAAAATAACATCATATGTGAAGGACACCACAGATTTTATAAATAAACGGGGCAATATTACATTCGATATCACGGATAAGCTGCTGGTGACGATGGATGTCTCAAGCCTCTACATCAACATTCCACACATGGAGGCAATTTGTGAGCACTACTCTCACCTTTCAGGACATGATGGTCCCCCTACTGAATTCATACTCCTCATTGAAGTGATTTTACATAAAAACGTCTTCAGATTTCAACTGGGTTTTTACCTACAGCCGATGGGGACAGCCATGGGCTCAAACATGGCACCCTAGTTATGCCAACCTGTTTATGGACAGCAACGATCAGGTACATCACTTGAACGATGCCCCTTTTGCGAGGAATATCGTCCATTACACACGCTACATTGATGACATATTCCTGATCTGGGGAGGGCAGGAGGAGGAGCTCTTACAGTACATCTCTTATCTCAATTTAATTGCGTCTACAATTCGGTTTACGGCCAACCCACAGTATGACCAGCATCGCATTTCTTGACACAGTGATTTATAAGAAAGATGGAAAGCTTGCAACCAAGATCTTCCAAAAATCAACGGACAAGAATACATTGCTCTTTGCGACAAGCCACCACCCTGTCTCATTAAAACGTGGCCTTCCTTACTCACAGATGCTAAGGGTCAAGCGAATCACCAGCGACCCCATGACAGTGGAGGATTCACTATGCAAAATGGCCCAAAGGTTTCTTGACGGGGGATACCCCAAAGCAGAAATTGACGATGCCCTGGCCAAAGCACAGGTAGTGGACAAGGGATCTCTCCTCATACCACATGCAAACAAGGCCAAAGACAGGCGCCTCAATATCAGCAGTACTTACACTACTGCGTCGAGCCTCATTCGGCGAAGCATTTGTAAGAATTGGAATATCTTGGCAAATAAAAAATAGGCGATACTTGCCAAACCTCGCCACGAATGTGCTACCGCTGGGGCAGGAACCTGAGGGACGCCTGACACAGGCCGACCCAGTCACCAAATATGCACCTACTACATCATGGCTTCAATGAAAACCTGGTGTCTTTTTAAATATCATGGCTGCATTAATTGGCAGTTATATGCAGACCGGTCAATCTTTCATCCATCCCCCACAATGGGAAACAGATCCGCATCAAGACTTATATTAATTGTGAAACACGTTTTTGTTGTCTTTCATGAGGTGCCCCTGCGGCCTTTATTATATAGGCAAAACTAGCCGGATGTTCAAGGAGAGAATAGCTATTCATAGGTCCACTATAAGAAAAGCTTTGCTTGACCAGAACACAGAGGAGGATCTGAAACGCCTGCCAGTAGCTAGTCATTGTAGGAAGCATAAACATAGCCTGGCAACCCTTAAATGGATGCCAATTTTGCAAGCCACCACATCTTCGCGTGGTGGGGACAGAAACAAATTGTTATTACAGTTGGAGGTCAAGATTTGTTTTTTAAATCAAAAATCATGACTCCATACTGTCTTAATGAGGACTTTAGACTTGGATGCTTCATTTAACATGGTGTGTGACCCATTGCCGGACCCCTGCTGCATTCCTCGAAGTCTGGCACTACGCATGCGCATAGACATTAGATACTGGTTGCCTTGGCTACCAGAGGCGCTCGCAGCAGCCAACATAGCGATCTGTGGTTTCCCTGCCCTCCAATTACGTCAGCTCCAATCAAGACTGATCCCACACAAGCTACCTAGGTGCATGACTAACCGACACCCAAACACTACGCATGCGCACACGGATATTAAATGAGATATTTATTGCCCTAGTTACTAGAGATGCTCTCAGCCGCCAGCATAGCCATCAGCTGCTTCCCCGCTCTCCACAGACGCAGCAGTGACGTTAGCTCAAAGCAAGACTGAGGCCCCAGCAGCTGTGCAGTTTAGCAGGCTTTTCAATTATTAGTGACGACATTTTATTGTGTGGATTACTTTTAATTTTAATATATATATATATATATATATAAATAATGGAAGTATTACTGTATGCTCATTTGCATGTCTTGGACAGGTCTGCAACCCTGCCTTTCACCATTATCACCCAGCTCACAGTGCTTCCACTGCAGCAAGGGATTCTGGGAAATGACATGCAAATGAGCACACAGTGCCACCTTTTGCTTCAAAACCATATAACATGGTCCCCTGTAAGCTTATGCTTGCTGCATTTCACAGCTTTGAGCACAGCCTGGGTTAAGGTGCATAGCCAGTAAACCCACCCACAGACAGCCGTTTCGACCTTGATGGGTCTCCTCAGTGTGGGGTTGGTTATACTGGCTTTGCAAAATGAAGCTTAGGATAGGTTTCACCATACTTCGTTAAGTTTATGGTGGGTAAAAAAAGTGACAAAAACCCTTCACAGTAAAGCATATAGCAAATGGAAATATTACTGTATGCTCATATTCCCAGAATCCTTTGCTGCAGTGGAAGCGCTGTATGTTGGGTGATAATGGTGAAAGACAGGGTTGCAGACCTGTCTGAGACATGCAAATGAGCATACAGTAATATTTCCATTTGCTATATGCTTTGCTGTGGAGGGTTTATGTCCCTTTTTTTACCCACCATAACCTTAATAAGTATGTATCTATATCTATCATGAAGTCTAGACAGTTTAGGTTTCCCCAACCTTTTTTTAGATTTTTTTTTTTTTTTTTTTTTTAATTTGGAAGTTTGAGTCCTTCATAGACGACATTTAGTTATACCGAGCTTTTGAAACTCAAATGGTGATATCTCCTTCCACTTCATTTCACTTTGACCGTGAGGCTATTTGAGGCTGTCTCTAGTCACTGTGTGCAATGGTTTAGATGGATCCATAAGCAATAGGTGTAAGGAGGACGTCCTGGTAAAGCACTGCATCACACCTCCTCAAGCTATGTTTTTTAGTGCATTTGAAAACGCTACTTGTGTTGAACTCCTGTAAAATCAGGTCTAAGAAGTATTCTCATATTGCTCCAGTAGAATCTACAAAGTTTAGTTTTTATTAAATGCAGCTGATTAACAAACCCTGAAACAGCTAAAAAACCTACATTGGAAAGGGTAGTTAGGAAAAGATGACATGGGAATTAATATCAGCAGGTTAAGATTAAAACGTTTCATGCATGGTTCAGAGATTTCTATCTTCTTTAATACCAGTTTTATGAGGCACTCAGATAATACAGGCGTTTGGTTCACTTCTAGATCTGTCTTGTGTTGCGGAATCTAATAAACGTAGCATGAATATGAAGCCCTAACTGTGACCCGTCCTCTTCCTGCAGGTTTGAGCAGGAGGTGCTGGGAGCTCCTGTGGTTCTGCCTCCGGGAGAACCCATCCCTCTGGCTATCCCGGCTGTGCCTGTTATCCGACCTGTTATCGCAACGAACACCTACCGCCAGGTAAGTGTGGATTGGAGGCAGAGAGCGAGAGCAGGGGTACAGGAAGCTGGTGGGGGGGAGAGAGTTAAGTCTATGATGAGGGGAGAGCAGGGCAAACACTAGTAATGAATGTGTGTGAGCTGTTAACGTCAGCTTTGTGTTGTTCTGCAGGGCGGCTGTATGAGGGATTATTACCCAGGATTTTCTGTTATACGGCACAATATTTTTTTATAATGTTTTTATGTTTGGCAATTTTTGTGTATAAATAGGATTTATATAATACGCATCACTACCCACAGGTGCAGCAGAGTTTGGAAGCGAGAGCAGCGGCTGCTGCCATTGTGATGCCTCCTATGATGGTTCCCCCAGTACGGTTTGCTGGTCCAGGTAATAACCGTGATCAGCGTGTGCTGGGGACGTGTGGTTTCATACCTCCTCCTGTAGCACATGAACCCAGTGTGTGTTTGTTTTCTACTAGTGGTGAATTCGTGGCCTGATGCCTGCATGTTATGATTGGTGTACGATTGCTTTCCCTGTGGTGTTTGCTCATAAGATTCAGTGAGGGGTGCGCAAAGTTTCGATAAGGGCTATCGGAGCTCAATCCCTCGTTATCTGCTATTCATGTCACTGACAGTTGATGCCGGACTCTGATAACTATTGTCAGAGCTTAGTGAATCCCAGCCTAAGAGCTCACTGGATCCCTGCAAAGACACAGACACAGAGGAGACAGTCTTGCTGTAGATTTTTCTTTCTCTCTTGTAAATGCTTGTAAGGCCTCCTGCTGTATACGTTTATAGCGTTGAGGATAATCGGTGCCCACCAAGTGCAATACATCAATAAAGTGCACAAGTAAACCAAGTATTATAAACGGCTAGTTCCCAGGTGCCGTCATAGCATGGCACATGGACAAAATGTAACCCTTTTCTTAAGTCCTGTTGTGCCTGCTCTCTATCTTTCCTGTATTCCAGTAGTTTGCACACAGGCAGGATGCCATTTTTAGTGTGTGTGTGTGTGTGTGTGTGTGTGTTTGTGTTCATACGACTGAGTAACATGTTTTTATTATTATTTTTTCTGTGTGGATGCAGTGATCACGCCCCAAAGACCTCCGCTGATGAGACCCAATTTCATTCCACATGCTCTGCAGCGGCCGATGGAGCAGCACCCCCCCCGGCCTTCCTTCCTCCCCCACGTCCTGCAGCAGCGAGCAGGTAACTCAGACATCAGAAGTTGTTCCCCTGTGCGTACGGTCACTGTAGTGCAGTTGAGATATATAGGGGATATATAGGGGATGCTCATTTACAGAATGCGTGTGATGTGCTGGGACTTCTGTCTTCTGAACATAAAAAACAGCACTGTGAATGGCTGCTACAGAAATGTATCTCGGTATAAGAGAAGGAAATATGTCTTTCTCCCTTTGCTGTATTTCTTTGTACTCCGTGGGAAGGATCACATGTTGGTGTAAGTGTATTTGGGGTCTTCCCTTTTATGTATCTGTCCTTTCTGACACCCAGATGTCACTGCCCTGTCACTGCTAAACACTTTCTCCTATTCTCTCTGGCCCCCCCCCCCCCCCCCCTTTTTTTTTTTTTACAGTCGGCCCCCGTCACCCGGGGATGCCTCCCCCACAGCCTTTGATGTCCCATCAGATGCATGGTCCCCCGCCACCACTGATGAGTCACCACTTGCCTCCCCCTCCGTTACACATGCGCAGTGGCCCCCCTGTGAGTATCTCTCTGGGTGTTATCTGCTGGGCATTCATACATAACTGCTGAGTCGTGTGTGTGTGTGTGTGTGTGTGTGTGTGTGTGTGTGTGTGTGTGTGGACTCTGTAGCATGTGGTGGGCTCTGTGCTTTTCTGTAGCGTGTTGATTTACTCGGATGAGTCCGTGTCTGAGCATCTATCCCTCATGTCTTTTATCTGCACCTTTTTTTCTTAAATTCAATTTTGTGTGGCTGGTTTCCTTGTGCTTGCTCTCCTTGTCCTGTTGACCATTACTGTCTGTTTCATACCACCCTCTCCAGCCGGCTCCTGTGGGCCCCATGCCTCCTCCTCCCCGCCCTGTGGTTCAGCCTGCTCCTAAAATCAGCCCCAGTGTGATCCAGGCGGCTCCTACTGTCTACACTGCGCCACCCGTAAAGAAACAAGAGGTGAGTGCCACATATCATACCTACTTCAGTTCTAGCTGCGTGTTGTGGTCTCCCCACCTGCTCCCTCACAGCCGTGTTGTAAGATCCCATGTTCCTTCTGTAGGAGGAGCCCCCGGAGATCCCAGTGGTACCGGACGAGAAGGAGATGCTGAGTTTTGAAGAAACTGTGATTGGTCCCAGCATGCCAGAAGTTGAGCCTGTGCAGCCGGAGGTCAGACCCTGGGGTGGGACCTGTGACGGGTCGGGGTTTGTCATGGGGAGTATGTGCGCTCCCGGTTATGCTCACCGCTCTCCCCCCCTCAGGTGGTGCTGGAGCCCGTGCAGGAGGATAAAAAGAAGGTGAAACCAGAGAAGTTAAAGAGATGCATCCGTACAGCCGCTGGGACATCCTGGGAGGATCAAAGTCTGCTGGAATGGGACACGGGTCAGTGAGGCGGGGGGAACACGGGTCAATGAGGCGGGGGGGAAATACATGGGACACGGGTCAGTGAGGGGGGGAATACACGGGGGGTGAAATACATGGGATCTGAAACGTGAGCCTCTTGGCTCTGCCTAATTCCCTTGTCCTTGTCCCTGCAGATGATTTCCGCATATTCTGCGGGGATTTGGGGAACGAGGTGAACGATGATATCCTCGCGCGTGCGTTCAGCCGTTATCCCTCCTTCCTGAAGGCCAAAGTAATCCGAGACAAGCGCACGGGCAAGACCAAAGGGTACGGCTTCGTGAGCTTCAAGGACCCCAACGACTATGTGAGAGCCATGCGAGAGATGAACGGTGAGCAAGGAGGAGGGAAGTTCCGTGTGTGCGTGTTTCTCATATTCCGTGGGTATATTTTATTTGGGCAAGTTCAATTTGCAATGACTTAAACCCGTTGATGGTATCCATCTCTAAAATAAGTGGTAAGAGTAAGGAATAATGGCGGAAGACTAGGGAAATCTGAGAATACTTCACACTGTTGGATTCTGAAAGTACATCTTCTTCAGTTAAAGGACGAGGGGAGGTGGCCTAACCTTCCATCCATCCTTCCATCCTTCCATCCATCCTTCCATCCATCTTCCATCTGTCCTTCGGCAACTTTCCTCCAATCTTCGCATCCTCCAATCCATCCATCCATCCTACATCCTTCCATCCATCTTCCATCCATCCTTCCATCCTTCCAATCTCATCCTTCCATCCTTTCCTATCCCTCCTTCCATCCTTCCTATCCATCCTTCCATCCTTCCATCCTCCATTCCACCATCCTTCCTCCTTCCATTCAGGGATTGTGTGGCTATAGGAAAGGAGATGAGAAAACAAATGGTCTGATCTAGATTACATATTTCGACATACACTTAGCTGATCCATGTACACACACATTACGATGTTGTGGGGGGATTGTGTTGCTTTTATTGAAAGTTTCTACCTCTGTTTCAGCAAAGAAACATGTAGTGGAGATAGGTTTAGTACAGGGGTGGCCAACTCGAGTCATTGAGGGCCACCACCAGTCAGGATATCACTGCTGAGCACAGGTGGTTCAATTCCAAGACCACCACCTGGGCTGAAGCTGGTAATCCTGAACCTGACCTGTTGGTGGGGCCTCTTGAGGACTGGAGTTGCCCCACTATCTGGTTTAGAGAGTACTTTGGTTTCAACAATAATTACAACATAAACACAAAACGACGTGCTGGTGCTCAATCCCCGGCTGTACTGCACCTGCAAAATTCACCAGGTACTTGACATTGGGTGGCACACCCGTCTGAAGATGGTCAATGATTTGGTGTATGTACCCTTGATGTGTGTATGCGTGTCTGCCTCCACATAAACACACTCCTTTTGTCTCATAGCTTTTCTGGTGTGAGATGTTGATCTCTCTCTTTCAGGTAAATACGTGGGCTCTGCCGCCCATTAAGCTCCGGGAAGAGCATGTGGAAGGATCGCCAATATAGACGTGGTGGCCGCAAGAAGCAGAAGGAAAAGAAGAAGCTCGGCCTGTAGATAGTACGGGGGGATTGTCTGCGAGAAAGACCGTAGAACCTTTGACTACTATGACTACCACAGGTCCAGCACCTGTCTGCAGGCTGCTCCGCCAAACCATTTTATCAGCGATCCACCCCGGCGTCAGGCCAGTCCCGACCTCTCAAAGCTCTCCCAATATAGGAGTGACTTCCGCAATCTGCTGTAAAACCAAGGCACTCCTAATACACACCCGCTTGGTGTTGGGAGTGCCTGACGTTCTCCGTTTAATCCATGTTGGTTCTGCCCATTACTAGAATGAGAAGAGTTATGTATCTTCCCGCTTTTAGAATCGATGTCTTCCTAATGAATTACATGGTGGGATTCATCGAGGGTGACGGGAGCAACCCAGGAAGAGGAGGCAAAATGAAGGCAATTAATGTAACCCTTTGCTGCACAGGTGCCTGCAACGCATTGCAAAATTACAGGCACTTGTGGTGACACAGGTTTTATTACTAACACCGTGTAGGTTTTGTAGGGCCTCATCCCTGTTACTTCTGAGAATAAACCAGTCCTGTTACGATTGTGGGAGACCCTCCACATTGGCCCAATCAGTTTCACCTGGGGTAGTACAGCAGTAGGCGCAGCCAGGGATGTGCCCAGGGTGCATTTGCACCCTCCAAGAATTTCATAGATTTAGCTACTCGGGACAGTATGTCCCGGCTCTTCTCCACCGCAATGATCGGTTATCGAGAGATAGCGGGCCCCTGTAACCCGCCGAGTCTCGTCCATGCGCATGGTGGACAACGTCATGACAATGCTCGCGTGATGTTGCGGGAGGGCGTAGTAAAAACTGCCCTCGCCACAAATAGTTCTGGGTGCGTCCCTGCATGATACAGCGTACAGTTTTACATCACGCCCCTAACTGGTCAGCAGCGCACAGTTGGAAATAATACTACAACGAATGACAAAAACGTTACACGATCACAGCAACAAAGCACGTTCAGGGTCTGGCACCTTAAAGAAAAATAAGTACTGCTTTTTGCATTGCAGAAATGTGATTATACAGCGGTTTGCTGTGGTTGGCATAGGGTAGGTGCAGTAAACTAGCAAAGCATTGTGCTCAATAGATTTGTGATCCCTTTTGGCTGAAATAGTATGCAGGCCTGATGGGTATACATAGGTCAAAAAGAATTCACATTTAATGTTTACCTTTAAATGCCGAGTGGCCACCATGTGGCTCAGAAGGCTTAGTGTATTGTGAGTATATATCCTGATCACAGTGACACACAGAGCCATGCCAGTGCCACCATGTGGTCACTTAGTGTATTGTGAGGAATATATTCCTGATCACAGTGACACACAGAGCCATGCCAGTGCCACCATGTGGTCACTTAGTGTATTGTGAGGAATATATTCTTGATCACAGTGACACACAGAGCCATGCCAGTGCCACCATGTGGTCACTTAGTGTATTGAGGAATATATTCTTGGTCACATTGACACGGACTGGTCAGTACACTTCCTGCAGGGGTTCTCCACCAATGTAATGACCACTCTACCTTCTAATTATTGCAGTGGACATATTGGTTTATAACACACTGTTTATTTCAAGGGGTAATTATTTCTCTATTCTTGTAATGTAATATTCTGCTCCTAATTTGGGTCACAGACTGTACCTCCTGGTAGCGCTATCCGCAGCCTCTGCTGTGTGTACCTCCTGGCAGTGCTATCCGCAGCCTCCTGGTAGTGATATCGCTCAGGGACAAATCCCAACCTTTTTTTTAGTTATTAAAAAAATAATAATAACGAAAGTAATCTTTAATACTTCTCCCGGTATGCCTGCGTGGAATACCATCGCCTCAGCTGGTGTACGGACATTTGTAGCAGTTCAGCAGACTCTGCCCTTTGTGCCTGTGGGGTTTATTCATTATACGGTGTCAGTGCATTGAAGTCAGTGGGGATTCCTGTGCCCGGGTTGACACAATCCGTTTAACGGATATCCCCCTGTGTGTCTCTGTGTCCTGCTGTCTGTCTGATGTACAGTGTAAATAAAATGGTTGTGATATTTTTGATTTTGTGTTTTTTTATTTCCCCTACATTACCTTCAGCATTACGGGAAGCTGCCGACCGTGTTCAGGGCTGCAGCTTTCCTAAACTGGACAGTATGTGCGCATATATACATTGTTTCAAGGTTTGGTCATTGGAAGGGCTTTAGATAATCATTTTGGTGCTGCGTGCATCCTTGTTAGTAATACTTTCTACATATGAGGAACAAAAAACAGACACAGATGCCCAAAGCTACTTCCAATGGGACAAAAATACACAGTGCAATACCTATATCTTCTCTTGAAAAAAGGGTCATTTTAGTTTAACCCTTTGGCCAAAGCCTCTTAAGCCTGCTGCCACTTACAAGGCATGACCGTAGCAGGTCCTAACACTCCCTGGGTTAAAATTCTTATTAACCTGTATAATTACAGGAAGAATGATCACATTGGATCTGTCGTAACCTGGCACAAAATTAAACTGACCTGCCAACTTGGAAAGTGGGGAGGGGCAAGCTTAAACCTTGGGGGAGGGGGGGCACTCCCAATATCTTCACTCAATATGGCAAATTTAATGGGATGGGTCAGCTCAGAACTGGCCTGCCTCTTCCTCTTCCCCCTGCATCTCCCTCTTAACTGTTACCCAGCTACCTACCTGCTCCTCACTCACAGCGCCCCCATCTGCACCACTAGTCTCAGCCAGGGCCTGCTCAGTGAGCATTAAACCCCTTCCAAGATTGTCAATGTTCCTCAATATTGCAAGTTTCCTCTTCAGATCAGCAATCTCTGACTCTAAAGAGACCACCCACTCACACTTCTCACAGCGGTATGCTCCCTGGAACAGCTGCTCCCCCGAGTGCACATACATGTGGCAAGATGTGCATTGAGTGGCATTCTCAATCCTGCTCATTATTGCAACTATGGAGTTATAAGTACTAACAATTAACTGTACTTCACTATACATTGTTGAATCTGTTCCTTGTTCAAACTCCTCCTGGTTCTAACTGCACACTTAATACAACCAGCACTTGAAATCAACCAGTCACACAGATCAGGACACGCAAGAAATCAGGAAATCCACCCCTGTCCAATATACAAATCAAATAAGCTTTATTGGCATGACAAAAGAACATTTCAGTATTGCCAAAGCATGAATAATAGTGGGTAGGGTACAATGGTTACACAGTACATGAATAGCAAGGGGTAGGGTTTGATGTATGATTTAAACAGTACTAGAAAACCAGGGGTTAAGGTATGATTACACAATACATGGGTAAAAGTTGTACACAGGGATGTGGGTGTTACTGGATGTCTCTCAGCCTGTGACAGGTGCTGATATAGTGTGCAGCCAGTTCTGCTGTGGTTTCATCTACTCCCAGGAGGATCACTATTTTATGGTTATCTGCTGTAGCACCTGTTCCCCCGCCTCACGGAAGATCTGGCCACTACATGGGTGTTTTCCCTGGGTACTGTAGCTCACCTGCTGGTTCAAGAGGTCTGAGTTGTAGTTTGGAAGCAGCAACGGGACAGGCTTTCTCTGAGGCTGTGTGTGTGGACGCGCAAAGCGCTGTGACGCGTAGGCTGACATGGAAGACAATAATTTTGTTTTCCCGTGCGGTCACGTGGTCGGCACGCAGCCAATGGCAGGGCAGATATGCCTCGTCATGGCCATGCCCCTGTCACGGCCCCGCCCCCAGCACTCCCCTAGAACTCCCCTACAGACCGCCGATCTCGACTGAAGTCTCTGCACGCGCCGTCATGCCACCAGGCACGCGTGCAGCAGGGAGGACTGGGGCCGTAGCCTAAGAGCTGTGAGTTTCTCGAGGTGGGCACTCCTCACTTCAGAGTATTGTGTGCAGCGCAGCAGGAAGTGTGTTTCATCTTCTACCACTCCTAGTTCACATCGCTGGCACAGTCTCATCTCCCGGGGCTTCCAGTTCTGTCTGTGTCTGCCTGTGTCTCACACACCTCTCCTAGTTCACATCGCTGGCACAGTCTCATCTCCCTGCCATATCACAGTGTACCCCCATCTCTGCCCTGGCACAGGGCGCTCCCCCTAGCAGTGCCTTAGCAATGTGCCTCCCTCTCCATACCCTCTGACAGTGTGACCTCCCCTGAGCAGTGCCCTGTCAGTGTGCCCACATCTGCGTGCCCTGTCCCTGTGTCAGCTTCCCCCAGCAGTAACCCTGTCAGAACATTGTTTGATGCCTTGGCGTTGACGCAGAAGAGGAGAGGATTCTGGGAGTCGTTTCTGCTCATTGTTCCATTTCCTGATAAACAGGAAGGCAGCTGCGTGTGTACAGGCAGGATGTACGTGTGTGTGTGTGTGTGTGTGTGTGTGTGTGTGTGTGTGTGTGTGTGTGTGTGTGTGTGTGTGTGTGTGTGTGTGTGTGTCTGTGAGGGGAGTGTCGCTGCACACAGGATATATGGGGGAGGCACCACATCTTACTGTCTCTGTTCATGATCCTTTTAACCACTCAATATACTCTGTGTCTAAAATAACCCGTCACATTTCCTGCAGCGAGAGATGTAACGTCTTTTATTTATTTTTTAAATTGTGATGACGTTTATACATTAAAAACTAGTGGTACTTCCCATCCACAGCCGCTAGATATAGCAATAACGCGCGCAGGAGTCGCTGATCTGCAGATAGTCCGGGTTAACCCCTCCGGCGCTGGAAGTGCTGCTCCGCCAATGCGTTGCAGGCCTACCAGCACGGAAAGGGTTAATACATCGCTTTCTCTTCTGTGCCAGGGATTTAGGGAACCGTCGGAGAAGGGGCAGCATTGGGGCAGTAAAGCTCTCCGGGTGCCGTGGAGAGGAATGGGTTAATGGCGTGGCCCGCCGCCCGTCTCCGGCAGACAAGCCGTTAAATCTGGTGAAGTTCTGCCGGCTGCTCGCAGGGAGGGGGACTCGGTCACTGCAGGTAACTGGCAAATACAGGGTTAAGAGTAACCATATACAGCCTTTTGGTTGAGGTTACTGGCCTAATACAGGGGCGGTCTAATACAGGGGAGCTCAACTGCAGTCCTCAAGACCTCAACAGGTCAGGTCCCCAGGACATCCCAGCTTCAGCACAGACGGCTCAGTCTTCGACTTAGCCTCTGATTGAGCCACCTGCGCTGAAGAAGGGACTGATTGATCCACCTGTGCTGAAGCAGGGACTGATTGATCCACCTGTGCTGAAGCAGGGATTGATTGAGAAACCTGTGCTGAAGCAGGGATATCCTGAAAACCTGACCTGGGGGGGAGGGGGCTTGAGGACGAGTTCACCACCCCTGGTCTAATACTTGTCAAGCTAAATGGGTTAAGTAGAGGATCACTTAGATTCTAAGCTCTCCGGGGCAGGGGGTTCCTTTCCTATTGTCTGATCTCATCTGTTGCACTTATTGTATTATAATTCCCTGTACTGTATCGTCTCTTGTAAAGCGCCGAGTACAGCTGTGGGCGCTATAGAAAGCTATACATACATAGTTGCTGTTTAGTAAATCTTTATAAGAAAGGGTTAAGAAGAAGCAGTGGACAGCGGTCTAGGACATTTGGTCGTGGCCATTACACCGCGATCAACCCCCCACCGGTGTTTAGGAGCATGTGTCCTGACCGCAGGGACCACTCACTGCTGGCCCCTAAGCCGCTACGTCTAGTCTGTAACCTTAACCCTTACGTTAAAACCCCCTAATCGTAACCCGTAATACTAACCCTTACCCTATAAACCATAGCCCCGAACCGCTAAAACCCCTAATGTTACCCCCTACCCTAACCGCTAAACGCCCTAATGTTACCCCCTAACCGCTAAACGCCCTAATGTTACCCCTTACCCTAACCGCCTCTCTAAAACACCTAATGTTATCTCTAACCCTAACTGCAAAACCCCTACCCAGGGTATCCACCTTTACACTAACCGCTAGCAAACCCCTATAATATTATTCCCTACTAAAACTTACTTTTGATAGGCGGCGGAGTCCGAAAGCGGGATTGGAAGATGGGGAGGGAGGAGTTCCAGCGGGAGGCGAGGGCGAAGAGCGGCCGATGGAGGGAGTAGGGTTCGGGGCTGGAGGAGCGGGGCTGTGCGCGTCGTTAAGAGTAAGGTTCAAGCGGCGGAAGCTGGATCTTCAAGATGGGGTCGGAGGGTATGCCGCAGGGTAGCGGATGGAGGAGTCAGGATTGTGGTGGTGGAGCAGTGTTGTCTTCTACAGCGGCGGAACGAGGATTTGTGAACGTGGTAGGGTTGCGGGAGGCGGAGAAGAGAATTTGTGAGGGGAGGGTGCGGGAGATGGAACACCGTGAGCGTAGAGGCGGAACGAGGTGTGGCGTAGCGGATGTCTTCAAGAGGAGGAGTGGGTGGTGGAGGGTAACTTTGGTGGGTGTGGTGGAGGTCGGGAGGGAGGAAGCGGCTCTGTGGTGATGCGTAGGGTTCGCGGGGAGAGGCCTGTACGGGCACGGTTCGGACGCGGCCTGTCGCGGTGTAGTGTAGGATCCAGCGGGGGTGTGACGTGTGGTGGGTGGAACGAGCGATTCACGACTGTGGTGGACGCGGGTATCAAGCGGGCGGATGATGCATTTGTGGCGTAGGTAACAGCGGCGGGAGCGGCTGTTGTAGTGTGGTGGAGGGTCCAGAGGCGGGAGCGGCTGTGGCATAAGGGATCACAAGAGGACGGTAAGAGGATGGGAGTAGGTAGGATAAAGCGGAGGTTTGTTGGTGGAGAGACATGTGGTGGAGGGTAACAGAGCGGAGGAGAGGGCAGCGGCTGCTGGCGTAGGATCCAGAGGCGGAGCGGTGGCAGGCCGTAGGTATAACAGAGGAGGCTAAGCGGCATGTTGGCGTATGTCGGATCCAAGCGGAGGAACGAGCGCTGTTGGAGTGAGGAGTCCAGCGCCGGCAGGATGTAATTCTCGCGAGCGGCTGTGGTGGAGGTTCACATTCCGGTGGCCAGGCCAAACACCAGGGGCACTTGGTGCGCAACGCGTGACGCCCCCACAAACCAAATCCCTCTTCCGATGAGGGCCTGCGGTCAGCTTGGCCGTATGGAAAGGGAGTCAACGTGACACACTCGGTGTTTCACATACCAGTCGTGTGAAGAGAAAAGTACACTCTGTGAATGCCATGGGGTTACATATCAGACATAATAACATCATTGTCTCATTAGCAGGTATTAAAATGAGGTACATACAACCTGGAACTGAACAACAACACATGAAATTTACACTGGGGTGTTAGACTACTTCAGGATGTTGCTGTGAGTATCGCAGCCGCGGTGTATCTTCTGGGGTGTGCGCAGGACGCTGAACGGACAGAGGATTCACGGGGGAAGGAGACAAAATGGAGGTCGATATACAACTTCTGCCAGTAAGGTTGATGCTGGTCAACATTGGCCAGTACTCAAGACAAATGAACTGAATGAAGACACGTACTACTCGGGAGAAGATGGGCGCACAATGTCAAAAGCATTAGGGGGGAGATGTGAAACAACATGGCACGGATGTCGCAGTCCTAGTCAGGTTAATAAGTGAAAACACATTACAGATAGAAGAAAATACAAAATAACATAAAACGGGATATGACAGATTCCCGCATGCCGCTGCATTCTCGCAGAGAGGGGGGCAAAGCTCCATGATTCCATGTGCCTCAGAACAACTCTCCCTGTGCTAATCGCATCCCAATTTGTTTCTGTGGGAAATCAAGGGTCGCTACAAACCGTTTGTATGTAATATAGAGAAGCGCGACTTCCCGACGTCACTTATCCTCACAGGCTAATACCTCAAAGTTTCGCTTAACTTCTTTTCTCATCTTCTTCAATAGCTTGGTTTCTTTCGACCTTTTTTGTTTTTCTCCTGTCTTATTATGACACCCACCATCCCACAACAAAGTTTTTATATTATTTGATTATTCTTGGTTACCTGCATATCAAATATTCGCTGCAAACAACCTCTTTACTCAGGTTATTCGTTAACATATATACACAGTGCGTATTTACACCCTATCAAGTAGTAAGAGATACCAGATGTTGTGACAAAAGGTGGAAAAAACAGTAGAGAATTTGTTAAAACTTGAATGAGTTAAAGAAAAAAACAGGAGGACAGATGGCCATAGTGTGAAATGTACTGGAGATTGGTACGGATGGAACCGCCTTGTTTGAAGGAGGAGAGGTAGGTGGATAGGAGGATTGGGAGGCACCTGAGTTCTTCTGTGATTGTTGGTTTTGGGGTTGTGTTTTGTGAAAGAATGTGATGGGGCGGTGGTTTAGTGGCCAGAGGTTTGTTGGTTGTGGTGCGCGTCAATGTAACAGCTCCCTCGTGGTATTTGCAGATGGAAGCTCTCGGGGGTCACTGGTAGGGGACTGCGTGCACCAGTATGGGATGAAGCCTGGAAAGCTTCGAACCGTAGGCATATCTCTGCCGTGAACTGCTCTGTTCTTGTCAAGTAATAGCGCAGTGCTCGGCTCAGCTTGTAATAGTCAGTGGGGGTTGCTTTGCGTTTCCCCAGAGCCGGGCACAACCTCGAAGGCTTGTCATCTGGAACCTCCCCGCCTCACTCCTTCCCAGGCGATGCAGCCAGCGTTTCCACTGTCAGAGAGGAGCTCCAGGAGGAACTGCCACAAACTGGATCTGACCACTGCCTACGGAGGGTTAGTAGAGAGAGAGAGATCAGAGATGGTGAGCTTCAGGAGGTAACTTCCAGAAATGCGACCGACCACTGCTACGGAGGTAGAGAGAGAGGGGCGTAGAGAGGAAGGAGAGAGCGCAGAGATGGAGCTTCAGGAAGGAGGGGAACTTCCAGAAACTGGACTGACCATGTCCTAAGGAGGTAGAGGAGAGAGTCGAGATGTGAGCTACAGGAGGAAAACTATGCCACCACGGACCTGACAATGCCATAAGGAACCCCATATCCCATTTTTATTCGTCGATCCGCCCCCGCCCCCTTGCTTCCTCACCCTTTTATTCCGCATTCGGTAGAGGAGAGAGTCAAAGTAGGAGCTCCAGGAGGAGGGAACGGCCACCACTGGACCTGACCATGCTACGGAGGTAGAGAATCCCAAACGGGTGACCTTGAGAGAGAGGTGAAGACGCACCCTCGCACGCAGGCCCGTATGTGTTTCTGACAAATGTTAGAGTTTATCCCCCTAGTATGACACAGTATGCTCCACTCAAATGGGAAACAGAAGGAGGAGGCGCGGAGAGGGAGACCTGACCACTGCTCATCGGACGGATGGGTAGAGAGGAGAGACAGAGAGGGAGCAGCCAGGAGGAACTGCCACTCATGGTTCCCGTACCAGCTGCCTACGGAGGTAGAGAGAGAGAGAGTCAGAGATGTGAGCTTCAGGAGGAACTTCCAGAACTGGACCTGACCACTGCCTACGGAGGTAGAGAGAGAGTCAGCCACCACTGGACCTGACCACTGCCTACGGAGGTAGAGAGAGAGTCAGAGATGTGAGCTCCTGGAGGAACTGCCACCACTGGACCTGACCACTGCCTACGGAGGTAGAGAGAGAGTCAGAGATGTGAGCTCCTGGAGGAACTGCCACTGCTGGATCTGACCACTGCTTCCAGAGGTAGAGACACCTATTCTATATCACATGAAGTCATCTTCCCCAGGGTGGATAAGATTGTAGACCCATAGAGCTGACTTCTACAGCATCGGGAAGATGTCTTCACAACATATTAAATAGGAACCAGAGATAGAGAGGAATTACACATGGAGAGAGGGAAAAGGCAGGGAAAGATAGAAGCTCCAAAAGAAACTGCCACCGCTGGATCTAACCACTGCAGAGATCGAGCACAAGCAAGAGAAAGTGAGAGGAGCTCCAAGAGGAACTGACACAAATAGATGTGACTGTGGCCCGAGAGATGGAGAGAGGCCAGAGAGAGGGAGAGAGAAAGAGAGAGGGCAGCTCCAGGAGGAACTGCTCCAGCTGCACCTGGCAACTGCCTACCCTGACCTTGTCATAAAAAGAGAGTCAGAAAGATGAGCTCCGGGAGAAATTGTCCCCGGGAGCGGTCAGATTGACCAGTGGGAGAGAGGACTAAACTAAGACAGCCGTGATTGTTAATGGTAACTGAGGAACATCTACCACAGATCAGTGAGCTCCCAGAAAGAGACATTCATTAAGCGGTCATAGTGCTGACCGGGGCACTATCACTCCAGTGGAGGTCGATGGTAGTTTCTGTGTGATAGTGCGCAGATCGGGACTACTGTATCGTAATGAATAACCTGCAGAGAGAGATGATCCCGCAACAGTTGGACCTGCCCGCTGCCTGGGAGGTCAAACATTCTGCGAAGGAAAGTGTGGGGCGAGAAGAAAGAAAACAGAAGCAAAGGAAGATAGGGCGTGACCTGGATCTCATCAGAGGAGCCGATACAGGCCTCTGCATTTCCATCTAGCACTGCTGCCTTACTGGGGCAGGTCATCCTAGGACCAAAGGGAACTAAATGAGAGCTTCTTCTGGCATATATTTATTTTATTATTTATTCTTTACAATACTGTACAGCAGGTTTTCATTTCTAGTTTTTTTCCTGCTCACTATTTTTTTTTAAAACTGTATTTTAAAAAATAGCCTCAAATCTAAATTAATTTGGAGCTAATCCCCTCTCAGTGATATTAGTAGACCTCAAAGATCCTTATGTGAGAAAATTAGGATAAGGCGATTTTTTTCCAATGAGGACCTTTGTAGTCTGCATGGAAAACAGACTTGTGTTGCCTGGTGGAGTAGAAAAAGGGAGACAACACAGCAGGAGTTACCATGTGAACACCCTACTGCAGGCTTTTGGGCCTTTATTAATACAAATGTAAAATAGAACCAGAATCAGCTAGGAAAAAAATGTAAATAAGGCATGCAATTTGCTTTTAAGGACATCACATGAGGCTCACTTTCAAAATAGGTCGTATTAGGGGAAACGTCCCTTTAATCTGTGCAAAGACATAACAACAGGGTGAATGAATCTTTGCTCGTCTTAGCACACTCAGTGTCACTTTATTTACTCCTCATTGTTTGTAAACTGTTGCAGATCCAGTCAAATTGTTAATCAAGACATTTCTGCTTTTGGCGTTTGCCTAAACTAATCGTTAGCATAAAGCAGGCGCCCAAGCGGCTGTTTTTATTTTTCCCCCTTTAAAATGAGCATCAATACAATCCACGCAGCAGAAGAGGACCCAAGATGCAAAGTTCTGTGGGGAAGATCATGTGACCAGGCAGTCACTAGATGCAATTGGTGCACTGCTAGAGAGAGGGCAGGACTCAAACGGGTGTGTCAGAGCCTGTTTCAGAAGAGGAAGGGGGTGTGACTTTGTAAATTGCTATAGAAACACAAAATGCGTGTTACATTATAATACATCTAAAATGTCATTCAGAGTTGTTTTAAAAAAATGCTACAAGTATTTTCTTATAGAATTACACGAACCTCAAAATAGAAATGTGTTCACTTTTGTTTTTAAACCAAGAAAATGAAAATCATACTTTAAGCGTGATTAAAACTAATAATATGAATACGTTGTTTTTAACCACTGTATCGGACTGCTCCTTTTACTGAAACATTGAAAGGACAGTCTCTGCTCATCTCCTCCTTAAATCCCTCTCCTGGCTTCCCATCAAGCTCGGATCACCCACAAAGTTCTCCTCCCTGCCTTCAAGGTTCTCCACTCATCTGTTCCTTCCTACATATCAGCGCTGATCTCTCGCTATGCCCCTTCTCGTCTCCAGCGCTCCACCCATAACTGTCTCCTTCCCACCCCTTTCTCCTCTACATCTCTCGCATTAAACCTTTCTCCCTCGCTGCCCCTTACCTGTGGCACTCCCTCACACTCGGTATACACCAAGCACACTTTATCCCCATTTTTAAGACTAATCTTAAAACTCACCTCTTATGGCTACGCTTATAGCGACGGTGACGTCAGGTTGCGGTCGCTGGAAAAATCAAATTTAGATGACTTCCAGCGATCGCGACCAAGTCGTCGCTCCGTCGCGTCGCGCTTACTATAAGCGCACGCGATGTCGGCAATGCATTTGTTTTGACGCAACTTTGCGTCGCTGTCGCCGGCACTATAAGCGCAGCCTAAGAAGCGTTGCAATACCCTGGACTCATGGCTTCTGTCCCACACTCACCGTCGCTCCTACCAGTGACTGCCATCTACTGCACTTATTCCCTCACCTGCTGATTCTCTAAATCTCCCATCATACCACTTAGGCCCGGGCCATAGAGGTGTGGGGAGAGCGGAGGCGCGCTAACGCTGAGGCTCGCCTGCTTCCATCAGCGCGATTGCACGGACTTGCAGGCGAGCCAGCGTGCGCGAAGGGAGCCGGGGGGAGGTGGTTGGAGGCGGGGCAGTGACGTCGCTGGGCCAATCGCCCGCGACGCACTGACGTCAATGTCACGGCGCCGACGTCACGGCGCCGTGACGTTGACGCTGCTGTGCTGTGATTGGAGGTTTTCAGCCGACAGCGCGCTGAAAAACAGCTTGGCGCTCGGCTGAAACCTCCAACGCCTCAGCACGCCTGCGGACGCTCGCGTGAGCCCCCTCTCAAGGCATCCTCATTGAGGATGCAGGGGCTCAGCGCAGAGCGTCCGCACGCCTCAGCACGGCTGGTCCATCTATGGACGCAGCCTTAGATTATAAGCTGTCCTGGGCAGGGATTTCCTTTCCTATTGTCTGATCTTATTTGTTGCCCTCATTGTATTATAATTCCCTGTACTGTATTGTCTCTCTTGTAAAGCGCTAAGTACAGCTGTGGGTACTATATAAATAAAGACATACATACATTTGTACATTAAGCACAAGCAAGTACAGAGAGAGGAACCTGTTGCAGTGGTCTGACTACCTCCCCTTACTACCTGCTGAGACCTACGGGCAGGTTACATAAGAAAACAACAGAGCCTGCTGGCCCAGCGCCGAGTACACATTATACAGGGGGGGGGAGGGACTGGAAACACAACCTCAGGAGCACTTGGGGGTGACAGAAATGTGAGACGGGGGAACATGAGAAGGGAGGAAATAGAAATGGAACCTGTGAGGTGAAGAAGGAAGTGAGCAGAAGATGTGTAACGAGGATTACACATTTTTTTGGTGTCGTGTTTACTTGGAGACAGTTGGATACGTTGATGAGTGTGTAGGATATGGATAAATCTCTGGTGTTGCGAACCTTAGGGGTTTCTTTATCATAGGGCAAAACCAGTGCACATATTTGTGCTAGGTTTATACCAGGAAAGCTTTCAATAAGATTATTTTTGTTTGATAAATATAGGGGGTTTATTCACACTGGCTTTGCACCATGGGAACCTTAGTAAATAGGCACCCCTGTTTATAGGCACCCTAGGGTGCAGGTGCGGACCAGCGTTAAGGTGGTGCAATTCTGGGGCAAAAAGACTACCGCATAAGTATCAAAGTCCCGTTTAAAACAAAAAGATTTTTTTCCTTTGATATATCCAGGGATTTGGTTGCCCCAGATTTGCCCCGTGTTTGCTTTGTTCCATAAAACCGGAAAACGGAAACGCCGCCCGTGCACAAGAAACGCTTTCGCAACAAAACGTTGTTTATTTATCTATCCGGATTTGTAAAAAAAAAAACATAACAAAAAAACCCGTAACAACAGAATAATACATCTTTACAGAAACAAGTATAATCATGTCTGCGCTCTGACCCCGGGGCCCCCCCCCCCTCCTCCAGGCTCCTCCCACCCCTCCCCCCCGGTGGAGTATACAGGCAGAACAGTTTGGGTCTCTAAATAGCACCCTTCAACATCATAGAAGAGGCAGCCATCTTATCACACACACCCTGATATCCTGCTCAATTTGCTACCACTGGGAGGTGCTGAGAAGAGAATAAAAGATGTTAACAATAGATATATATATAAGATATATATATATTATATATATAATATATATTATATATATATATTATATATATATAGAGAGAGAGAGAGAGAGAGAGAGAGAAACCCCTATATTACAATATGGCGTGAGCTGTTCTCAGTGCCGAGTAAAAGATCAGTTCTATTCAAATGAATGGGACCAAGAATTCCCCCAGCACGGGGAAGTGGCTCCACGGCATACTGAATAACATGTAAAAGGAAATGTGTCGGTACGTGTAGTGTGGGATAACTTTTTATTGGGTAAGCTCTCTGGGGCTAACCTCCCTTTATCAGGAGGAGGGGGGGTGTAACAGGGAAGTTATCCCTGTTCAGGTAATGTGCCTCTAATCCAGCAGTGTGGTGGTTAACTGCTGGTAGTCAATTAACAAACACCACCTGCCTGATTAGATTGCTTAGAAAAGCTTGTCTTTTGAGACAGGAAGAGAGACTCCTTAGCTCACACCTGAGCTGAACTTTGAGACAGAGCAGGGATTGTCCTTGACTCTCACAACTTGTCTTGAGCCCTGTCAGAAGAAACAGCAGAGCTGCTTTCAAGACACAGGGGAAACTTCTAAACCTGAATGCTGAAAAAACCTGAGGAAAGGTAGCAACGCAGGAACAGAGAAGATTTTCCCTCCAAACCACAAGGAACAGATAAGACTTTCATTTATGAGACTTTATATATCTGCTTATTTTCATGCTGTATGTTTGGGGCTGGGAGACATGCTTATCTAAAGGGAGTGGTGGATTGCATCGTATTTCACTAGAAATACCCCCAAGTGAATAGAAGCTTTGTTTACCCCTTGTTTGGATGGTTTCCTGATGTTAAGGAAACAGGTGCACTAAAAGCCTTATTTAATTTCACTATCACCAGACTCCCTTGCATACCTCTGTGAGCGTCCGCCTACAGGGGGTGTAAATGTTTGTTAGTTCATAAACCACTGGCAGTTAAGAGGTTAAAAAAGTAATCCCAAACAACGAACGTGTGGCTGCCTTTCCTGGCACGTGTTTGATTGGACTGATGAGACTGCTTGGCTTGATCAAGATGTGCACGTAACATGTCGGGGAATTTGGGCATTTCACCATCTAATAATTCAATTTGCCTACGAGATTTTAAATATTTTGGTACACCTGGCCCTGAAGTTATCCTAAACCATGACCAGCAAAACTGAGCACGTGGTAAACCAAGTGGGGTCAGCTAGGATCCCCGCCACTGGGCAAGTCTCTCTGCACCATTCCCCTGGGATCACTTACTGGAAACGACGAGAAGTCAGTGTGCCGCGGTTTTCCCAGGCCCGGCCAAACACCATGACCAGGAAAGTGGCACAATAAAATGAATCGCGGCACCGTGCCACACAAGGACTGGGGCAGAGGGGGCATATTGATTTTTTTTTTCAGGCCCTGCTTTCAGCCACACAATCACTGCCCAGGACACAGGAAACAAGGTGGTGACCTGAGGGGTTACAAACCTGGGTTTGAGAGACGGCTGCTGGTCGGCCCGAGGACCTGGTATGGATCTGTGAAAGAGATGAGCCATTGTTTTGAGTATTAGTGGCAGGAACAGTTATGGGTTTAGTGAGAAAAGACTGTTGGTGCAAAACTTTAGTAATATTAGTGCAAAAAAAAAAAAACAGCAACAGGTTTCCCAGAATCCCCTTGTGTGCAGCACCCGGGGGCACTGAGCCATGGGTATCAGTCTAGGTCTGAATAACTATTTCCAACATGGATTTCAAGTAATACCCAGACTCACCTTGGCTGCTTCGGTTTGTGCTTCCTGTGCTCGTGATTCCAGGTGTCTCAGGAGGGGAACCTACAAGAGGACACATTGTTATTTACATATATACGGATGTGTGTTTGTGTATGTGTGTATCTCTCTCTCTGTGTCTCTGTGTCTCTGTGTCTCTGTGTCTCTGTCTCTCTGTCTCTCTGTCTCTCTGTCACAGGTTGTAATACCTTTTATTCAAGTGTAATTAAATAAGAAACGTATGATGTTTAAAAAAACTCAGTACCCTATTATTTTTTCTATGAAGAACTCTAACGTTGGCCCACTAAAAAGTGTCACAACTTGCAAAATATCTACTTTTCTTTAGGCCCAATATGGCTACTAGATCTTTGAACTATATAGGCACAGTATATAAAACACCCTTACTTCCCCCACTGCCTTTTCCCCTCCCAGAGATCATGAATATTGCCTCTCCCTTCACTAATCAGTACTCCGTCTTTTAAACACGTTGCCCTTGTACCTCTGTGGATTGAGCCTGCGGTTGTGTTCCAGTTTATTCTCCTAACATCTTCATACAAGGGCTCTGTGGATGTAACACAGAGACAGCCAAGGTCACCCAAAGTAATTCCAACATGAAGCAGCACTCATTGCTCACGCATATCATCTGAACTCCAACACATTCCCACAGTCACGCCTCCTTACCTGTCTTCACGTGGTTCCGTGGGGTCACTTGCTGTGCTGGTACAGTAGGGACTGATGAGTATGTGAAGGTCGGGCTGTCTGTGGAAATGTTAGAGAAACCAAAGAGGGTTATGGAAAGAGGAGGCTCAGTGAAGAACATAGCTGTGGATTAAGGGGCTTCCCAAATTCCATGCCTGGGCTTCTTATGATTTGTAGATTTATGAACCCAGGGCAGTTCACTTTCTGTCCCTGTTCTTCAGTCATCATTGAATTAGATTGTAGGCTCTCGAAAGTAGGGATTTGTGTCTGAAAAAATCTATGTACACAGCTGGTATTTCTTCAGCACTATATAATAATAATAATAATAATACAAAAAACGTGCCTGTGGTGGAGAGGGTGTTTTGGGTGTGAGTGGTTTTAGATGTGGGGTACAGAATTTTGTAAAAAATGGGTACCCCAGACATATTCTTGGTTAGGTTTCTTGGATTTATTCTCTGAGCTGAAAGAGTTGGATGATTGGGGGGGAGGGTTCTGGTTTTGGGGTACATACTCTGGCGGAGATACGCCAGGTGGGACATCAGTATGTCAGCGCTGTAGGAGGACGCTAGTCTCAGGAAGTCTTCTCGGCTCATCCTGCACAGCTCCTTCCCATCCACTCCCAGCATCATTGAAGAGTCTACATCACAGAGTCCGTACTCCTTCACCGCCCAGTCCAGCCATTGAGCCACATGCTCGTGAGTCCACACCATTGGGTCTGTGACGGGGGAGACACCATGATAAACTACTATTCAAAGATACCCCTCAATAATCACAGTCCCTAATTATGCTGTACTTTCCCCTGATTTATAAAACGCCGTTTTCACTGGTGTATGGGACTTAGTAATTCTCTCTGATTTGTAGCACGAGAGGTGTTGTAACCTTTGATGACGTTTCACTGATAAAAATAAATCCGTACTTTTCCCTTAAAATGCCATTTGTGGACCTCGAGCACCAACATTTGACTGCTCTTCGGGGGTTATCATATCTGAAAACGTAGTGGTAATGTGTCTGACATCGAGGAATCCTGAACCTGTTAAGAATTGAGGTAAAGCTTTATTTAAGCTCAAACTACATCTTTTCTGTTTGAAAGTGTGGCAAGAACTCCCCACACGCTATTATGCAAAAGAATTTGAGACCACCGAGCTTATAATGTTTTGGAGAAATGTAACTACTGTAGTGTTTGGCTGTAGCCCGAGTCACTCCCCACTCCCCCCCCGACACGCAAGTGAGGCAGTCCTGACCTGCAGGGACTATCACTCTCTTTTCTTCACTCCCATTGGCTTGGGAAGGAGCAGTAGGCCCAATGTTCTGGTTGTCATGGTAACTGGTCTGGTAGTTTGTGTGAGGCCCATCGCTGTCCACTTCTGATTTGTCCACTCGTAGCAGAGAGCCTCCTCCACTGGGCAGCCTGAGGAGAGATCAAGGGGCACAAGAGATGTTTAGTATATTCAAGAACACTGACTCTGTGCGTGTGAATGTGTTAGAGCAGGGGGCTCAACTCCAGTCCTCAAGACCCCCCCAGCACGTCGGGTTTTCTGGATATCCCAGATTCAGCACAGGTGGCTCAATCAGTTGCACATTCAGCACAGGTGGCTCAATCAATCCCTGCTTCAGCACAGGTGGCTCGATCAGTCTCACATTCAGCACAGGTGGCTCAATCAGTCCCTGCTTCAGCACAGGTGGCTCAATCAGAAGATCAGCCCTTGACTAAGCCTCTGATTGAGCCACCTGTGCTGAAGCTGGGATATCTTTAAAACCTAACCTGTAAGGGGGACTTGAGGACTGGAGTTGCCCCCCCCCCCCTGTGTTGGAAAAGCCACCTACCTTGTTGTATGTCTATATTAGAGGAGCCCACTAGGTGTGGTACTGTATGTGTAATAGAGTATTACTAGGATAGGTGCTAGAGAGGAGCACGTCTCACCTGGATACAGATCTCTCCTCTGCCTCCTGTTTGATACTGTGCTGCCTGTCACTGGGTGACACCCAGTGATGCTCTGGCAGGGTCCCACGCTCCTTAATGCTGGGTGAGTAATCCTCTGGCATCTCTGTCTTAAGCAGTAGTGGAGAGAACAGAGTGTGATCCTCACTGACCACAGACAGAGCCTCCTGCATGGTGAGACACAATGTTAAGGCACTTACAGAGCATTGCTACTTTAGCTCTTTATAGCATCATCACCACTCCTGCAGACACCAACAGAGTATCGCTCCATAATACTACCTCTTGTAGACACCAATAGAGCATCGCTCCATAATACTATATCTTGTACACACCAACAGAGCATCGCTCCATAATACTACCTCTTGTAGACAGCAACAGAGCATCGCTCCATAATACTACCTCTTGTAGACACCAATAGAGCATTGCTCCATAATACTATATCTTGTACACACCAACAGAGCATCGCTCCATAATACTATATCTTGTACACACCAACAGAGCATCACTCCATAATACTACCTCTTGTAGACACCAAAAGAGCATTGCTCCATAATACTATCTCTTGTAGCCACCCACAGATCATTGCTCCATAATACTATCTCTTGTAGCCACCAACAGAACATCGCTCCATCATCCCATCTAGTGTAGACAGCAGCAGGGTGTAGCTTAGTTATGCCTGTACAGCATTATACCATACTCGTTACCAATAATTAGGGCTTTGCATGTTACTCCTTTAGTGAGTATTGTGCTGGTGCTATGGGTATCAACCACACAAACTTCTTTATTAACATGTAATTAGCCCCAACTAACTATGTACTACAATAACTCATTTGATGTTCTAATTGGGAGCCTATACACCTTTTTTGAAGCTTGCATGGTTTCCTTGATTAGGTTATTACAGGAAAACATATGGAAGCTCTCTCAGAGGAGACCACAGCTACTAGCCAAAGGGTCTTCGCATCAAGGCAATTTGGGGAAAAACTAGCACATTTTCATCTTTTACCAGCATATCAAAGTACTTTGCTCCCATTTTGCACTGTGTGCTTCAGCTTGGGATTGGGAGAATGTCCAGAGGGGAAGAGTTCCATGAGACACAGACTTGGGGTATCAGATTCGGTGGCACTGTGTGTCATTTTCTCTCCATCATTTTTTTTGTGTCCTTTATTATGTGTTGAACATTTGCAAGTTTGAGGAAACATCAGCATTTCTGGCTAACACAACCTGTAGCAAGTGTGATCAAACTGTTTCTTAAATGTGACACAAGCGTGAGCTAAAAATAGTGCAATGCGTCAAAACAAATGTTTCTTTGCGTTAATATACAGACCCCCAGGAATGTCCCTGATAAACAGGAAGAGTTGACAACTGTGGCTGTTACCAATAATCTTTAAACCACGTCTTTCTTTCAGCTTGTAATGCCTACATCCTGCTGCTGTTTCTCACTGTCCTGTTATATTGTTTAGCCACTTTCAAACCATCAGTTATGATAACCCCGGGTCATTTCCTCTGTCGGCGACGGTCATGCCATGCTTTCCTTCACCTCCCCACGGGGCTCCGAGGCCTAACAGGCTCATTTTGGACTTCTTACAAATGAGCTAAGGTGTGTGTAAAACTGCCGCAGTGTTGTTTATTCCTCATGTTAAACAAGTCGTCTTCCCTCAGTGTGAACCCTATGATAGAAGTCTGTGTTATTGCCAAAGAAAAACTCATACACACTCATCTATGCACACTCACATATGCACACTCACCTATGCACACTCACCTACACACACTGTTCTACTGTATGCACACTCATATATGCACTAATTTATGCACACTCATCTATACACACTCATCTGTACACACTTATTTATACACACTTATCCATACACACTCACTCGCACACTCATCTATGCAAGCTCATCTACACACACTCATCTACACACACTCATCTACAGTATGTACACTAATCTATCATGACCCCTATGACGACATTAGCCCTTTCAGTGACAGCTCATGCAATCGCTAGTGTCGCAACGTCCAAATCTAGAGAGTGAGTCTTTCTATTCAGTTCTGATTGTGGCAGCGAAATAGTGTGAAGTTCAGTGAAGGTCACGAGCGCCACGAGCGCCACGAGAGAGAGAGAGAGAGAGTGCTGGTTCTTTTGGTGCCTTTAGGGCACTGAAATGGTTAAAATGACCTTTCCTAGGACTGATTCATGTGGTTTCCCCTCGGCTCACTTTTCCTGTCCCAATGGGAAGGCTGCTATAATCCGCACCCAACCTCTCCGGCATTAACTCCTGTGCTGCCACAGGGCGGCTGCCACACATTGCACATCAACAAGAAACTATAATGCTAAGGAAATGATCAGGAAGTGTGCGGGATTACTGGCTACGCAATCAATGCTTTTTCTTACACATTTTTACATTTAACGCCGGAACATTTATTGTAGTTTAAATATAAATTAGTTTTACATTGCTTAGGGTCCTGGTACTTTTTTTTATTCCTACAAAAACTCCTCCGGTTAAATGACCTTGAGATCCAGCCTCCAGCTTTACACCTTCCGTGTGACTCTGATGGGCGAACAGTACAGAGTTCTTGGTAAACCACATGCACAGCTCAGCCCCAAACCCCCCCCCCCGGGAACACGGTCTGGGACATCTGTCTGGGCTGTTCCAAATGAACTGAAATTAAGATTGGCACAAGGAAAGTAACGTCCCAACTAGATACTGGAAGACGACGTTTGAAAGCTGAAAAGCGCAGGGGTCTGGAAGCGTTCGACTCCTTTTTTTCCCCAATATGATGTGGGGGGATTATTAAAAACAGAAGGGTCCAACCACATTTAAGTTTTTATAATACGGGACGCCAAAACCCCGTATGAAAGTGTGACGTCATAATGAGCGATGAATGATTTGCCAACGCTGCGAGCTGAATGGTATCTTGAGCTTGACCACTATATTCTTTTGTTTTTATCATCTCTGCGCTTGGCCGGGCGGGGAAAGACGCGCAGTGACCTAACAAGTAGCGGCAGGAGAAGAAGTGACGCCTATAGGGGTGGGTCTCAGGGTATTATGAGATGACCAGGCAGTGTCCTAACTTTATTATTTTAATCATTTAGTAAGGCGGCATCTATCGGAAAATTTAACTATTACAGTCAAGAGGAAATCTGTTACGTTTTTGTGACTGATTTCATTGCAGTCATTTTAAGTTCAGGCATTACATGTCAAGGCGCTAAAATACGTGACAATTATGGGCCCCGACAGACATTTCCGGCACAAGTCCATGAAATAAGGGACCATCCCGGATATATAAGACGTCTGGTAACCCTAGTCTAAGGACCGAATTCAGTCTACTACGGAGAGGCCAATTGTACTTCTATCAGCCGAAAACTCCGTGGGGCACTTCGAAGCATACTGATTAATGCTCTAATTATCTCAGCTGCAACATTGTGGCAACACCAGCGTAAAGCAGCAGCAACAGATGAAACAAAGACAAGGAATCCTATTGGATGAGATGTTGTCCTTTGATAAATCTGCTGCAATTCTTTTTCACTGGTTTTGCCCTAGTTTTGCAGCAGGGAGAGGTTACTATTATTAATATCATTAAGTTGTAATGTGCCAAGATATTCCACAGCGCAGTACAATGGGGTCTGTGGTAAATAACCGCCAAAAAAACGTCAGCTTCTCAAAGTCTGTGCTGGGGAATGGGCTTTAGTGCCGCTGTGTTATGGAATCTCGGTGGTCTCTCTCACACTCTCCTGCTGCTCATCTCATTCTCATTGCTTCTCTCGCTCCCCAGTGAGGGCAGTGACATTATCAGACTGGAATTTCAGCTTCTTCTGATCGTATCTGCCATGTTGTTTTATCCCAGGCAGCGGGGAGTTTCACTCTTCAGAGTCACTTTCTCCCACTTAGGGGGTCGTTTAATATATCCTGAAGCGGTCGTTTGCACCATGACCGAAAACCCCAATTGACTCCTGATTGGCCTCTTCGAAGTCTATTGAATTACCCCGTTAGAGGTCCAAGGAAGTTTTGGGGTTGCTTTTAGGAAAATCTATCTATCAACACTAGCCTTTCCAAACATACTAACCTGCCCTCTTATCCAAACACTATCGTTCTCTGGCCTTCCACTTACTCTCGCTGTAAGTCTCCCAACATACCTTTTAGAATGCAAGTTCTTTGGGTCAGGTGATGTTTACTTTTATGGTTAGTGCTATGCACTGTATTATATTCCCGGTAGTCTGTAAAGTGCAGCATACTTTGTTGGCATTAAATAAAATACACATTTATGTTTAGTAAAAACTATTTTTATTATCGATTGGACCTGTATTCGTGTGCTTCTGGCTGGGTTTCTAATGTTGGAATCTATTCAATGCATTTGCTGACATCTGAAACTATTTTTCTTCCCCCTGTAGCACTCACCAGTAAGTAGCCTTACCAACAAGGGAAGCAAAGGCATCGGTTTATTGATGACGTTCACTATGAAACTGAGGCTGACTTGGTCCTTTGTCTGTCTCTCCCTTCTCACTCCACTCCTCATACATTTCCAAACCACACCAGACTATTACTGAGCTCAGTCAACATACAATCTGCCTCCAACACAGACACAGTGTAGCTGTCCCGACCAGCTTGAGCTGAAATGTACTGTACAAATGCATTTACAGGTGCAGCACACCTGTGAACAGTAAGTGGTATAAAAGCAAAGGTGACGTAATCTGTACTGGTCCAGTTAGTGGCACATGTGTAACAGAGAATACAATCCTGTGTCAATCCTTTGATTCCAAGGCAAGGGCAGCATTATACGAGACCAAATATGACATTTCCTATCAGGGAGACGTGGATGGAAACTCATGGAGATCTTTTACAATTCAAGCTAAATTGTTCAGCGTCAATGGGCCCAGTGAGCCAACCAGCACTCAAGGGGATCGCTTCAATTGGGGTTAAGGGAACTTCTATTACGAAGAAAATAAACTATAATACATTTTGTGAACTAAAAATCTGTCTCAGCTCAACACGAGTAACTCCAATTACACACAGAAACTTGCTTTGGTGGGTTAAAAGTACGGTTTGATAGACTGTTATTTTTTTTTACTGTCGGCGCCGGAGTTCAATGTAAGATAGTCAACAAAATTGTACCAGAGGGTACAGAGGTCCCAGTGTGGGGCACACCTGTACCCTCTGTACAATTTTGCATATCCTAGGACATTTCCCAGGTAGCACCCCCAATAAACCAACCATTTTTGGGAGTTTGAGCGAGGTCACCTTCCCTTTACCTACTTAGGATTGTCAACAGCCAAAAAGTTTACAAGAGACCGGGCATAGCTTTTTGACGTTTAAAAAGTGGGAACAAAATAATGGGGAAAGAGACTAAATGTATAATACTGTCGGTGTGTCTTTTAACTCCTCCCTTCAATCCTCTTACTGACGCACTCGCACAGGGTGCATAGTACAGCACCTTTATACAATGATGCTAAGAGATGCTATTATGCTCTCCTTAACGTAACATGAAAGAAGCTGCCTTGATTTGTGCGTTGCATCACAAAGCTTGCGGGTCTATACTCTAAGCAGGACAATGGAATAATATGAGTGGGACTACAATTCCCCAGAATTCCAAGCTACCAAGTAAGGCGATCATGGCAGCCACCCTTCTCATGGCTTGCAGTGTCGTCCCGTTATGTAATCCGTGAGAAAGCAAAACTCCAGATTTAGCATAAAATGAGAAGTAGAACCGCACATAAATAGAAACAACGATGATATAATGACAAGAGAAACTGAATATTTTCCTGACTCATTGGCACGGCCGAGGGAAATGCTGGTCTACACAAGAGCTTGTGTTTTGCCAGACTAGAACATGTATTGATATTCAATATGCTGAAATAGTACATTTGTAAAGATTTAAAATGACTTCACACAGTAGCTTCTCAAAAGGTGCAATCTACAGTATTTAATTGGCACAGATACATATTTTGTTAGTGTTAGCGTTGAGCCCATGTTACGCATTGGCTTTGTATGACGGGAAATGTAGCACTTTATTTTTCACTGCATTTAGAAGTAATTTAGAAGTATTTAGAGCTGCTACACTATAGAGTAGACCATGTTTACTAAGCGGTGCTATGCCATATGACACCTTCTTGTGCCTACAGACACCTTACATGCCATTCAAGTTACATACATAGTTACATAGTTATATAGCTACATAGTTACATAGCAACATCGTTATATAGTTACATAGTAGATGAGGTTGAAAAAAGACATTCGTCCATCAAGTTCGACCTATGTTAAATTTATACGACAGATACTTTATCCTATATTTGTAATATACAGTATATTGATCCAGAGGAAGGCAAACAAAAACCCCAGTGAAACCTTATCCAACAATGTCTCATAATGGGAAAAATAAATTATTTTCCTACTCCAATAATGGCAATCAGATTACTTCCTGGATCAACATCCTTCCCATGTTTCCTTATTTGGTATATCCCTGTATACCTTTGCTTTCAAAAAAGATGTCCAACCTTTTTTTGAACAAATCTATTGTATCTGCCATCACAGTCTCCATGGGTAATGGATTCCACATTTGAACTGCCCTTACTGTAAAGAACCCTTTCCTTTGTTGCTGGTGAAATCTCCTTTCCTCCAACCTTAAGGGATGCCCCTGAGTCCTTTGTACTGCCCGTGGGATGAATAGTTCATTTGAAAGCTCCCTGTATTAACCTGAATATATTTGTATATTTTGTATATTTGTATATAGTTATCATATCCCCTCTCAGACGCCTCTTTCCTAATGTAGTGTACGTGTGGCTGTAATAACATGTATTGCAGTTATATGTAGTGCACATGGGGCTGTAATAACATGTATTGTAGTTATATGTAGTGTACGTGGGGCTGTAATAACATGTATTGTAGTTATATGTAGTGTACATG
>CM071572.1:9632774-9637774 GCA_036426205.1 Ascaphus truei
TCGCTAACGTCTGCTGTGCTCTTTGGAGTCTCTTCACCTGGACTCTTTACCTTCCTTGCCTGCTTATTTTATTACATTTCCCTGTATTCTAATGTCTAGCATGCAAAGCACTGTGTACATGGTTCACACTACATCTATCACATAAACATACATTCAGACATATATGCATGCATACATCTATTGAATGGCCTAAAGGATTAACTAGGTATTTAGGGGCGTTATTTACACATTTTCCAAGGAGGGGATTAGGAGAAATAGATTATCAAAGATAAAAGGACCCACAATGTGACTTTTTTTTTTTTTTTTTAAGCTTGGAGCAGCTTTTTGTTGTCAATTTTTTTTACCTGGGAGACGCTGATAAATGGTCCCTCATGCGTCTGGTGCAATAGATAAAGCTTTCGGGGTGCTCTATTATACAGAACTGGGCTCTTCTGTACTTAACTCACAAATAATTTGAATCTACAGTATGTGGGCAATTAAGTATGTTCCCTGAAGTTAACACACATCACAATTGCCCTTCTACCTCTCACTAGCATAGACTTAATGCCACGTTACTGTAGCATAACACAGTGTTATCTTCCAATAATTAAATAGCCTCAAGCCAATCCAGACCCTGAAATCGGTTTTAAATCAAGTTGAGGAGGAGAGGGAAATAACACTGGGACATAATGCTATGTTAGTTAAATCATACCTAACTGTGGTGTTCCCACCCCCCGCAGACCCTGTAAGAGCCCTATTTCAGTTTAGATATGACCTAGCTAACGTAGTGTTAAGTCCCTTTGCCTCATTAACATATCATGTGCATCTCTGAGGGCCATTCAGTCATGCAACAGTTAAAGAGGCCTGTGCATTTGTATTCTTTTGAACTGTTCGCCCTGGTTTTGGGTTTGATTGATCGTGCTGATTGCAAAATGAAATAACGAGAGATGTTTGAGCTGCTGTTCAGAAGAACTCAATCCTGGAGCAAAAAACAGTCCACACTCTCACCTCAATGAGCAGAAACATGCATCCTTATTAATTATTAGGTCCCCTTTTTGATAATTTGCACGCAATTAGCCTTCTTCTGACAACAAGGGGGGGAGGGGGGTGGAGGTCGCAAAACTAGGTCTACAAAATGACAGGGAAACCTTTAATAAATCCTGTTGGGAAATTGAGAGCAACATTTGCAGTTATTTCCTTGATTCCTGGCATTTATCCCCACCCTTTAATATTTGTGCATCACTCCCCACTGTCACTCGCTTATCTTTTCACCTATACATGCACAATTACAATACAGCACTTTGCACAATTCTGTATAACCAGCTGTGTTTTTGTATCGAAAAGGGTGTTTGAAGTCAGAGCACTAAGCAAAGAAAAAAACATTTTATGTTGAAACTGCAATAACAAATAGCTTTAAATGAAAGAATGCAGTAGCAAAAAAAAAAACATTTACCCACTTATATTCCAGTCCCATTTCTAATCATTTCGTAATGACTACGTGGAGTTTCTTGTTGACCCCTAAATAAAAATGTCACAACTCAATTTCCCTGCGCTCCCCCACAATAATAGCATTAGGTACAACTAATCCTTAGCTTTGAGGCTGTAAAACACAGTTAGTAACCTGAAAGTGCCCTGAGACATTCGTCTTCATTTCGAATGTTGGATGATTTGTGCATAAATATCTTTTATTGATGGTCCACCCTCCATCGAGCCATCCAAGTATTTTATCTGCTGTCACACTTGACTATTCCCAATCCTTCTCTACTCATACTATCAGTGCTCTTCCTCCATAACACAGATAACATGTACATGTTACTGTCTCATTCTATAGCTAATGCTCTCATAGAACCTGGCGTACGCGCCCTAATCATTTCCCTTCTTGATTATTGTAATCTCCTATTATTTGCCGCCATTGCTTTCCTCTCTTTTTGATAATCTATTGCAGGGATGCTAAAGGTTTTCTTATTGTGGCGATCATCGGTGTTAATAATTATTTGGAGGACTTTTACATTGCTTTGCGAAACAATATATTTACATATAAATATAATATAGGTTTAAAATATACTGTATAGGACCCACATAGAGATTTAAAAAAAAAAAAAAAAAAAACATTTTACATGAACAAATGCGCATTAAAGGGACATTAATTACTAGTAATGTTGTAATATCCTGGCAATGATTGTAATCAATATAATCTGAAGGTGATGGTGGGTCTTACTACCACCCTCTCTGTCTTTCTAGTTGGTCCTTTGATGTGTAAGGTGTGTGTTGAGCAATATTGACAACGAACTCCCCATTTCGTGTCCTTTTTGTAAATACAAACAAATAGGAAATTCCAGCCGTCCGATATGATTTAATAATACATATACAGTATTAAAAAGGGGCATCAGTAAACTCCACAGCTGACAGATATAAATTACATAGCAGATTTCTAAAGCGGTTAACAATTGCACAATAGGCAGCAAGTGCCCTGCAGGGAATGTGGGGTGTGCAAAGGTTGCGATATATGACCCAAAGATGCCATCTACTGACTGACTGGTGAAGATTGTGTAATTCACTTAGAGCAGGGGTGGCCAACTCCAGTGCTCAAGAGCCACCAACAGGCCAGGTTTAAAGGATATCCTTGCTTCAGCACAGGTGGCTCAATAGGTCCCTACTTCATCACAGGTGGCTCAATTGGTCCCTGCTTCAGCACAGTTGGCTCAATCAGTGGCTCAGTCAATAACAAAGCTCCTGCCTTTTTTTTTTTAATTATTATTATTTATTGATTTTATCTGCGTCAGTAGTAATGTGTGACTCAAGTGTGTAACATTTAACACAAAACCTTACCTAGAGAGGTTTACACCAGGTGAAGGAAAGAGGGACAAGCACATATACAGAATTTGATTCGTAATGCAGGAGCGGTGATGTCTAATAATATTTCTAGCTCCCTAAAGTACAAGCTGGTACACACAGGGAAGAATGGGCGAAGAAAGGCTGGATACACAGATGCTACAGTATGAAGCACATCATCGCAATGCTATGTTATGGTAAACCACATACTTGTGGTCCCTAATAAATAACCCCCCTAGATAACGCTAAAATCAATCATTGAAGTTATTTACCAAACGCGCTTGACTTCAAAACTTGAGCAGTATTGGGAATATTGGGGTGGGGTGGGGACGCACCATGTTTGTGAGAGAACAAAAATATTCTAAGTGTTAAAATCCCTGCTATTTGTTTTCCTTCCAAATCCCAGTGCTGTTTTTTGCACCAGGTTTTGCCGTTGTGGGGATTTCGTTAACCCTTTCACTGCCTGCAGATGCATCCAATTGATGTTTGGTGCATCGCTATATACCAGGAGAAGCCAACTCCAATCCTCAAGGGTCACCAACAGGTCAGGTTTTCAAGATTTCCCTGCTTCAGCACAGGTGGCTCAATCAGTGGCTCATTCGTAGACTGGGCCACTGACTGAGCCACCTGTGCTGAAGCAGGTATATCCTAAAAAAACTGACCTGTTGGCAGCCCTTGAGGATTGGAGTTTGCAACCCATGCTATGTAGTAAGCAATTTCACATAAGGTTCGAGTATTTTAGCACCATTCATGTCATCAAGAAAGAGGCAAAGGAGAGATTATTTGGGACACTAGACATTTGGGGAAATAAGGAGAAACTACTTAATACACAAAAAAATGGGATATAAACATTTTGTGGTTTCTGCTAGTGTCTGTGTTAAATCTAACCATTTTTTTTTAAAGATTGCTATAAGATGCAAGTTTCTTAAGCAGACAAGGTTACCAACAGCAGCCAGAAGGGGAGAAAAATTATAGAAAGAAATAAAGAACATGTTACATACCATGAATGTCATACAGTATACATATACCTTTGACTACTCCTTATACTCCACCCACTCCCCATACCTCTTGCTGACTGAGCACCGAAAATGCAACCGAAATTAATTGAATTAACCCTAATATGTATCAAGGCAACAGCGGTGCAATTGTGGGGCAGAAAAACTGCTCCAGATGTATGGAAGAAAACAGGCTAATACATTCAATGGCATCTGTTTTAACACAGCATCAGGTGCAGTTTTTTTGCCGCAGAATTGCACCACTTTTACCATGATATACAGACCAAATACAAAGTAGTTTAACATACTGTATGGATTGTAAGGCATCATTCTTTAAAGGTCCACGTTAGCTTTCTGTTAACGAAACTACCCGTTTTCACATTTAATACACGGCTCATGAGCTGGGAAACTTGTAAACCAATGTATTAGATCTGACGCACAAACGCAGGGATCCTAAATACTGGACGCAGTCGGCTTCATTAGCAGACCCCAAAGAATCCATACTGTGTTACGAGCTACAGAAGAGGTTTTAATTTAATCTTTAAGAATAATTGGTTGTTTTGTCATTTTACGTGTATTAACATGGGCAAACACACCACTCAACACCTATCCACTGCTCAGAAAAAAACCATTCTCTAGTGCACGGCACCCAACACCTTTTAGCTACTACCCATTGAAAATACACTACAGATGATCACACATCGCAGGTGGATGCTTAGTACAAAGACACATTCACAAAAGAACACATTGTCATCTTAGCTTAACTCTTAACCCCTGTTGCACATTGAAAGCATCAAGGACCACTTAATGATGTTAAGTGGTAAAATTGTTCATAACATGAAATCCTCTACAAAGGCAGCAGACTGTAACAAGGCTCCAGAGCAGGCAGTAAACATCCCTAAGCAAATTATTCTTAACCCTGTCACTGCCACGGAGGTCTGAAAAACATTGCAGAGCTCTGTTATTGAGTGATTTGGCTGATTCTTTGCTTTGCACTAAATAAGTTCTGGTGAAGAACACAAAGAAACCCCCATTACACATTATTCCAATTCCCTTTAGTGTCAATGTATGGCTGACTTGGCTGGTACAGAAGGGGTTACGCCGGATTCTGCTTTATGAGTCCTATATTTCAGCACCTTGGAGAGGGGCAAGTAGATCCAGCCCAGGAACCCTCTACTCCAGGAACAGGAACCC
>CM071572.1:9642774-9740146 GCA_036426205.1 Ascaphus truei
TGTGCGGGAGCAGGGGGTCCCCAGAGCTGAACCGCATTGATTTCTGCCTCAGAGACCCCCTGCTTCCCGAGTTACAGGCCCCGGTATGGGGCATCGGTGCCAGTGCGGACACCATCTTTATAGAGCCCACGTCGCGTTTTGGACGCTATAAAGATGGCGGCGACATTGGCCTCCGATGCCCCATACCGGGGCCTGTAACTCGGGAAGCAGGGGATCTCTGAGGCAGAAATCAATGCGGTTCAGCTCAGGGGACCCCCTGCTCCCACACACTATTATTAAAAATACATTAAAGCAGCTTCATTACCATAGCGTATAGCCACTATGGTAATGAAATATTGTTTATTGTTATGTGTGTTTTAATACTAGTGTAGATGTGCAGGGGGTCTCCTGAGCTGAACCGCATTGGTTTCAGGTCCGAGGACCCCCTACTTCAGGAGTTATAGGCCCCTTTATGGGGTCCCGGTATCCCCTGCAGAATGTAAATAACCCGGTCACGTGACGCGGGAGCTTTAAACTGCAGGGGATACCGGCACCCCATAACGGGGCCTATATCTCCTGAAGTCCTGCACATCTACACTAGTATTAAAACACACATAACAATAAACAATATTTCATTACCATAGTGGCTATACGCTATGGTAATGAAGCTGCTTTAATGTATTTTTAATAATAGTGTGTGGGAGCAGGGGGTCCCCTGAGCTGAACCGCATTGATTTCTGCCTCAGAGACCCCCTGCTTCCCGAGTTACAGGCCCCGGTATGGGGCATCGGTGCCAGTGCGGACACCATCTTTATAGAGCCCACGTCGCGTTTTGGACGCTATAAAGATGGCGGCGACATTGGCCTCCGATGCCCCATACCGGGGCCTGTAACTCGGGAAGCAGGGGATCTCTGAGGCAGAAATCAATGCGGTTCAGCTCAGGGGACCCCCTGCTCCCACACACTATTATTAAAAATACATTAAAGCAGCTTCATTACCATAGCGTATAGCCACTATGGTAATGAAATATTGTTTATTGTTATGTGTGTTTTAATACTAGTGTAGATGTGCAGGGGGTCTCCTGAGCTGAACCGCATTGGTTTCAGGTCCGAGGACCCCCTACTTCAGGAGTTATAGGCCCCTTTATGGGGTCCCGGTATCCCCTGCAGAATGTAAATAACCCGGTCACGTGACGCGGGAGCTTTAAACTGCAGGGGATACCGGCACCCCATAACGGGGCCTATATCTCCTGAAGTAGGGAGTCCTCGGACCTGAAACCAATGCGGTTCAGCTCCGGAGACCCCCTGCACATCTACACTATTATTAAAATGTATTTATTTAGTATACGATCGCCTGTAACAGTCTTGCATGGAGATGGCAAATCTCCATTCAAATGTTACAAGCGGCTTTTTTTTCTATCAGCTAGCGTACGGAAAGGTTAAGAACGCTAGCAGGGGAAAAAAAGCATCACGTACGCTGTGGGTGTTCTGAGCTATATTCAGCAGGTATGTTAAAAAATGGCCTCAAGGCCTTAGTGCATCGCGTCCCCGGCTTCACTTTTTAACGAACCTGCTTTTTGGCCAAATCAGAACGCAAAGCCATTGAACTTAGTGCATAGCCCCCTATAAATCCAAACAGATTCTCTTTTACATAGAGTCTTAAAATGGTCCCTTTGCAGATTTGGAAAGGGACATGCTCTTATCCCATCATTTTAGGGGACACAGGATTTTTGTGGTGAATATTGAGAAAATGTCTAGAAAGACTATGAATGATGTTTCTACTAATAATACTGCGCCTGTGGTCCAGAAACCTGGTGCTTAGGGCCCGAGTGGTACGCCCCACTTGTTGGGAACCACAGGCGCAGTATATCATATAGACAACATGAGTGGTTAAGCAGTTGATATGTCCCTTAATCTTAAATGCATTACTGTTGCTAATGAATTCAACTAAATCCCTGTTAACTAAATGTCTGGAAGTCATGCATCAGCACCTACCGCACCTGTAACTTCCATTGGTGGTAGAGATCATTTTACGAATAGTAACTTCAGTGGATTTCAATATGCTCAGTGCCAAAATATTCTCTACATTTCTTGTCTTTTTTTTTAAATAACATGAATTTGTTTTGGCAATTCAGGGCCCAAGATTGGGTTACATGATGGAATATGCAGATTGGTTAAATTTAGTAATAATTTAGCTGAGCCCCAACTGCCCGTATCTTGACTGTTCTTTTGTGTTGAAATCCTATCAATCTACTAGAGACATCTCCACAAGACTGGATTTTAATCAATCAGTGCATTGAACTTTATTAAAGGCCTCTAATAGTAGTTGATCACAATAGCCTTTCCTAACAGTTTTATCTGTTGGAGTCTTTGATTGCTCCCAGAAATATCTTTTCAAAGAGCAATTTCTCTTCATTCTATAACAGTATATTGACCAAGTGGTATGTTATCCAACCATTTTCCATGGTGGTTGCTAGTGGCATGCAAATAACTGTTAACATTGACTGATTTGAAATGCGTGTTAATGCAAAAATCCTCACCAACTGCAAGTAGTACATCATGAAAAACAATAGAGTGTGAACTGATGTCATGAGTGAATTGTAGGTCCATGTCGTTCTGGTTGAACGATAATAGGATATCTCTGACATTGTCTTCTTCACCTTCCCCAATAATAATGATGTCATCTATGAAACATCCATAGTACACAAGCCCCGCCCCAAGCCGTGAGTTGTTCTAGACATTCTCCTCTTCTCATACTCCCATGTAGAGATTGGCATAGCTGGGGGTGAGCTTGGTGCCCATGGCCATTCCACAGACCTGTAAATAGAATACACATTAAAAAAAGAAAATAACTGTGATTTAAAATGAAATCTATACTAGAAAGAACAAATTATTATTTGTTCTCTAGATAGCAATTCATCTATGTACAAGAAGTGTCTAATTACTAGAACATCCTTGTTGTGTTCTATACAAATGTAGAGAGATGCAACGTCACAGGTAACACATTTGTACTTGGGTTTCCACTGAATCCCTAAGATGGAGTCAATGACATGGAGCGTTTCCCTCAGGTAAGACCTTAGTTTGACATATGGTTGATAAAATAATACACATAATGGGAAATACTGGACGTCATCAACTCCACCCCGGAGATAATGGGTCTACCTGCAGTATTCTGCAAACACTTGTGCACCTTAGGAAGGTGATAGATATTGGTGTTTGTGGGGGCTCAATATAGAGAACATTGTATTCCAATTTCTAATGAGACATATTTTTTGTGCTTGAAGGTGGTTATCTGGTAGAGTGTCTGAAATTAATCATTATTATTGAGAAGCCTAATAGCCTCACCAATGCAATCCTCACTATTTTGTACCCTTTTTTTTTGCTTGTCTGATTACTAAGGAATTCCTCCCCTTTAGTTCTTCCATGACCAATTTTTCTCCCTTAGATAGATTGTTTCTATAGGAGGGAGGTTTCTTAAATAACCTCTCAAAATCCTCTTTTACAAGCATGTAAAAGGTTTCAATAAAACTTCCCTTAGATTGGTAGGTGAAGAATAGAGATTTGGTTTGAACACAGAATGTATTGTAGCCCTTGACAAATCTTCATTGACTGAAATTGAACTCAAAATAGATGGAGATACAGAGTTGCCGAAGGGGAAAGTATCCAATTCCAATTCCAAACCTGAAAGGGTTGTAGATACATTGTTTTCAGACAAAAGGGAGGTGAGAGCCTCTACACACTCAGTTTCTTGTGAAGTGAAATATGTAATAGATTCACAATGAGGTTTATGAATTAAAAAAAAGTTTTTAGTGTCATTTCATGTATCAAGTTATTCAAGTCCACAAAGAGATCAAACGACGAGTGCCCTGAGTTTGGAGAAAAAGAGAGCCCTTTCCCAAGAAGGGGTAATTGACTTGATGTGAAAATGACATAAAGAAGTTACATAGTTACATACAGTAGTAGATAAAGTTGAAAAAAAGGCGTATTTACATCACGTTCAACCTATGCTATATTTAGACGACAGATACTTTATCCTATATTTGTATTTACAGAATATTGATCCAGAAGAAGGCAAACAAAACCCCAGTGAAATATCATTTAATGATATCTCATAAGGGGAATATAAATTCCTGAATCCAAAATTGGCAATCGGATTACTCCCTGGATCAACATCCTTTCCATGTTTACTTATTTGGTATATCCCTTTCCTTTCAAAAAAGATGTCCAACCTTTATTTGAAGATATCTATTGTACATTATCTGCAATCACAGTCTCCATGGGCAATGAATTCCACATTTTAACTGCCCTTACTGTAAAGAACCCTTTTCTTTGCTGCTGGAGGAATCTCCTTTCCTCCAACCTTAAGGGATGGCCCCAGCTTCCTTTGTACTGCCCTTGGGATGAATAGTTCTTTTGAAAGCTCCTTGTATTGTCCCTGAATATATTTGTATATAGTTATCATATCCCTTCTTAGATGTCTATTTTCTAATGTAAACAAATCTAAATTAGCTAGCCTCTCCCCATAAACCAGATTTTCCATCCCCTTTATTAATTTGGTGGCTCTTCTATGCACTTTTTTTAGTTCCATAATGTCTTCTTTATGGAGTGGTGGCCAAAACTGTACTCCACATTCAAGGTATTACAGGATTTAGATTTTTGACTACGGCAATCCAACCGTCCGCTGTGAGCTGACTCTGGATTAGCTTTGTTCTGTCGGGGATTATTCTCAGGGGATGGCCGTGCAGGACCCACTGATGCTAGTCGGGGACTGAAATCCTCCATCTGCATGGGTAGGGTATATGAGCGGGCAACCAGTGGATAGGGCTTCTGGAAAATGCAGGGCTCGGTGGCTATCATTTTCACTTAACTCGTTGCCAGCTGTAACTATGACTACACTCCAGCTGTAGGTAGGGTCCCACTTTTGGCTTAGGGCCCGGACTCCGGCTAAACCAGGAAACCGCCTTAGGGAGGTGAAGACTTACTGTGGCGGTGTGCCGGCCGGGATGTCCCCCACAACGACCACCTGGCGGGGAGGCTCATGGAACTCCACGGCCAACTGACGGACCTCTTGTTTGGAGGGTACGAATTTGGTTCCCTAAATTTGGTTCTGCTATCTCGGGCACCATAGGTTTGAATCTCTGCAGCGCCTCCAAATGTAGCCCCCTTTCCCTATGCCTAAGGGAACTAAGTGGGCAACTACGCATGCTGCTGTATCTTTTTGCTCACAGGAGGCCTAAGCCTCCACCTCTGGTAGCCTGGGGTGAGCTCTTTCTCCTTGTGTGCAGCGCCTCCACCACTGAGGGATCCCATCATTGGCGGGATAACCCCTCACAGGAACCGATATACAGTAATAAGTAATACACCACACACTGTATATAATTAAGGTTTACTGTACACACATTAACACAGATAACATATAATAACTGTACCCACAGTATGAACCCAGTGCCTCAACACGTACGTGGAGGTTTCCCCAAAGTACTGAGGATGCTGTGACACCAATACCCCAGGTATCCTGTCCCAGCAATTCCCACCCAAATGTGAGGTAGCGCTACCCCCTGTGGAGTTAGCTGCACGTTGGGTACCTGCCTGGGTACTCCAGTACCCAGGTGCTGCTTGTCGCGATGGATTGGAGCGGGTTCCACATTGCGGGGGCCTCCAACACAAATCCCCTCTCTCCTAAGGGTCCTGATCCTCCGCGTGGGGTGAGCTCCAGACGGAGGGTCTCACCTGAATGTTCTGGGCTACTGCGGCCTGATCCCAGGTTGCAGAGCACCGCATGGCTGTCCGGTAACCGGTGCAGAAATATCAGTAAGGGGAAGAGTCCCTATCTGGGGCCTTCCTGCAACACTCCTCTACTATGGCTCAGGTCCTAACTGGGGCCTAGGGGGCAAGATCTAGGACTAGGCCAGGAAGCACTGCTCCTGGACACTACCTTCTTCTCTGCCTCCTCCGTCCAGACTGACTTGCGCACTCCCTGCATGCAGAGGATATCCTGTCTTTCCCACCTGCGCAAATCCCATTGGCCGGGGCAACCCCACGTGGGCAGTCCCTCCCTCTAGGGATTCTGGGACAAGTAGTCCCACGACAGGATGTGCGGAGCTAACCTAAGATGGCCACTACACTCCTTACTCTGCGCATTCGCGCCTCACCGCTCTGCGTCTGAATAACTCACAAAATGGCCGCCCCCATGTCCTGATCATGTGGAGCTCCATGGAACCACTAAACAGCTCCCCCCGCACCGGAGGCAGGGTAGGGGGACTCGGCTACACATATAATAAAAACAAATACATACTGTATAAAAAAAACAAATACATATAAACCCTTACCTTGGGGCTGGTCTAAGGTGTCAGGTCTCTGGCCGGGCCTGGTGTTTGCGGGGAGCCCGGTGGCTGGACAAAGCAGGTAGGCCCAACCACTTGTTGCCACCATGCCCCATACTCTCACCAGCTGCGGGCCTCTCCCTAACTCTGTCCCATGCCAAGCTTCTGGCACACGCCAGGCCCTCTGACGTCAGCACGTACCGGAAGTAAGCTTGGCTGGGCTTCCGGCATGCACCAGCATGAGGGAGACCTGGTGATGCGTTGACATCAGAAGCGTGGGACAGTCAGTGTGGAGGGAGGCTTGCAGCTGGGGGAGAGCGGGACTCCGGCGGCAATGACAGGTTGGGCCTAATTGCTTTATCCGGCCGCCGGGTACTCCGAAGCCACCGGGCCCGGGACACTGTCCCCAGCTGTCCCCCCCCTGTCAATGGCCCTGGTGGTAGTGTATATTTCTTTAAGTGTACCTTTGTTCATGCTTAACTAACCATGTGTTTTTTTCTTGAGTCGTGATGTCACGCATTATGGGACTATTTAAGAAAGGACTTTTTACCTAAGGATCAGAGCCCCTGAGGAAGTCCTTGCAAAACAAAATGCGTGGGGCAGTGGAGCAGCACTAGATCTGAGGCGTTGTACACACGTTCCTATCGGTTCCTGCTGTTGATGGGGCTTCTGGAAGTGACGTCATCCCCCCCTCTGGGGAGGAAGGTCTCTCATGCTGGTTCCTGGACCCAGGGTTAGGTTTGCCAGGTGTTGACCTGGACTGTCCTGTATTTGGACACTGTCCAGTAAAAAATGAGAGGTAATACTGGCCATGTATGTGTCTTGTATTACCTCTCTGGACATGTATGTGTCGGGTATTACCTCTCTGGACATGTATGTGTCAGGTATTACCTATCTGGACATGTATGTGTATACCGGTATTACCTCTCTGTACATAGTTGCTAGGGGGCTGGGCAGCTTCTTCCATCCTGATTGGCTGCTGCTGTGTAATGCAGCCAATGATGAGGAGGTGTGAGGAGCCTGGGGTGGGGGCCAAGTAGAGGAGGAGAGAACAGAGAGGTGAGTGCGTCGCACCTTTCACCATTGTGTCCAGCATTTTTCCGCCTGGCAACCCTGCCCAGGGTGCTCTAAACGCTTGCAATATTGTGAGTGCTATTTTGTTACCTTATGTGTGTTCTTCTAGTAAATGGCATGTCTGTACTATGGCTGGCCTTTTCTTCTCTCGAGCGGAGGAACTCGCTGTATGGTTCTGAATCTGGCTTGTGTCCGTAAGGTTTCTGATTTCTGCAGCGGCTCCTATGTGAAGGAGGTTGGGTTTCACCTCATACTGCCTGTATCCATCTCACACCATGTGAGTGGGAGAAGGAACATTTATCACTGGCTGTGTTGTACTTATGCTCCGTATCCCGTCTCTCTATCCCTTAACGAGGGATAGACGATTGGGGAAAGTATTTTTCATCGGAGCTGCACTACCCCCTGTGGTTATATTGTTGGTGACGTATTCCATCATATATATATATATTTTTTTTTTGTTTTTCGTGCCTGCTTCTTCTGTTGATTTTGTATACTTGATGTATTGAGGCGGATTACATGCTGAAATGAAGCTTTAGAACCTAAACACACACACACACACACACACACACACACACACATATATATACTAGCTGATATACCCGGCGTTGCCCGGGAGTACATTTTCCCGCTCCCCCTCTGTCTCCGCTCCCCTCCCCCGTTCCTAGATTTATTTGCCCCCCCTTCCCAGCTCGGTTCCCCCCAGTTAAGCTCCGTTCCCACCGGGACATATTACATCCGTGTTTCCCCCCTGCACCAGACGGCCACTCTCCCACCCCTGCACCACATCACTCTCCCCCCCCTGTACCCCACATCACTTCCACCCCCCCCTGCACCCACATCACTCTCCCCCCACTGCGGCACCTCATCACATCTCCTCCATGTCCCCGGTGTGTTCCCTCGTCCCCTGCGCTTGTTTTCCCACCCCTCTCTCCGGCGCTGGGGTCACCTTGTCCCCGGCACTCCTCCCCCACCCCTCGCCCAAATCTCCCGACGCTTGTCCCCGCCTCCCCTCACCTCAGTCTCCGGCGCGCGTGACCGTTCACCCACCTCACCCGGACGCGGGCGGTCGGCGTCCATCGCCGGGGTAGGAGGAGAACAGCAGAGTGGCTGTGTGCATGTGGGCGGTGTGGGCAGCATGAGTGGTGTGGGCTTAGCGGTATTCGTCCGGTGCTTGTCCCCCCCCCTCCACCTCGGTCGGCACGAAGGGCCTGTGGGTAGACTGTTAGTCAGAGGCTCCCCCGGCACCACCCACCCCAACACACCACCCACAGCCCTCTGCTGTGCTGGAGGGCGCACCGCGCGGGGGGAACCTGCGCACCCGCCCCCCGCTATACAGCCGGAGCCCCCACCAGCCCACGCGGGAGACACGCTCTCCCACCCGAGACACACATACCCTGGCGCCAAAACCACCACGACCACTGCATCGAGCGGAGGGGATTGAAGCGGCGCAACAGCAGGCGAACCAACGGCTCCTAGATGATCACCACTCTCCCCCATCAACCGCGCAGGCCCAACCCGAACAACGGGACTCCGGGTAGGAACCACCGTGCCGAATATTTCGGGCACCGGGGAGAGGGAGGGTGTGGAAGTTGAAGTTTGCTGTGTGTGTGTGTGTGTGTGTGTGTTATGACCTTTGGACGTCATCAGCCTAAGGCCAAGTTAGAGGTGTGCGGGGGAGGACGGGCAATGGGACCAATGAGATTGCCGCTAGGGACAGTGCAGACGAAGAAATACAAGGGGCTTTCAGAAATATATAGTAACGATACTGTGGTATTTGTGATATTTTGATGTAGCACTGGGGCCTGTCTGTGTTTATGTTCGTCTCTGGTTTAAATATGATTCCTGCCTTATAGTAGACCACTCCTCTTGACACTTATACGCTATATATATATATATGTTGTGGTTCTTTGGGGGTTCATATGACTTATAGGGGGTCCTGGTGTGTGTATGTATGTATGTATATACACACAAAAGAAAAAAACAATAACAGCCGCGCCTAAGAGATAGATAATCCAAATCAAATATATACAAAGATAAACCAACATCAGTGTCAGATGCAAGTGCCCTAATATATAAATAATAATTGAATAGTGCTAAATTAACACCAAATAACTAACATCAAACTGTGAATGAGGAGGAAGGGAAGAAATAAAAACCAGTCCTTTCAAAATGTCCAATAAATGATGCAAATGGCGATGTTGTATGGGGGTCTACGGCTGCTCTCAAAAAGGGATGAACCACATCCATGAATCTACAGAAAAAGAGAGGAGGAGAGGAGAGCGCACGCCCATAGTATAAAACCGTATATTTAATGATGGGAAAAGGGGGAGGGCGGAAGAAAAGGATCACAAGGGTACAGGAATTAAAAGCGTTTTGGAACACATATCACCACCATCCGGGGTATCTGCAGTTGGGATCCAAAAGTCCATCAGTATCACAGAGATGAAGGGTCAGTGATCCGTCAGGATTTCCACAGGGTGCCTCGGATATTAACAGCAAACGTGCTCAGCGATTCCAGAGAATATCTCCTGTGTGGATGGCCCGCTGTACTGTTTCGCGCTCAAAACGGCGCTTCTGCGCATGCATGATGATCGTAAGTCGTGCGTGATGCGTGATCGTGCAGTCCCTGATGAGTTTTGTAGCAACAGGGTGACTTTTCAAGGGTGTGATTGGGGGGAAGAAGGGATGAGGGATTATGTATTATACCATGTATGGTTGTCCTAGCAACCCCTAAATTCCAGCTGATTAAAGTAGGCTATGGGTTGCAACCAATGAACTAAATAAATACCGCACTAATGATAGACAAGCAGAGAATATGAAGAGAAAACAAAAGACTAATAGTAAACATATGTATGATCAAATGACTACGTTGAAGACTATAAATGAACTCATATATATATATATATACACACACACATTAACAAGATCAATCAAATGAATAAAAGCATATTAAAATTGGGTAAATAATAACTTATTAGGTAAATAATGTCTAATACACATAACGACATATCAATCTTAAATTCCAACAGGAATAAACACCAACTCTAATATCAATGTAAATATAGAATATCTATAATTATAAATAACCCAAAACAATATAAACAAAGGGATTTTTTTTTTAAATAATATAAAAATTATGAATAAAATATATATATATTAATGTATATTTAATATATAAAAAAAATATATATATATTTCATATTGAGATGGTGGGGGTATGGACTAAGTGAAGGGGAATAGCTAACCTGACATAATATCCTAAGACAGAATACTATGTAATGATTATGTATAATTAATTAAATGGTAATGTGTTAAACTAACACACTACATATAAATGGTAATATATGAGGTTAGGGGCTCAAATCAGGGAAGTAATAACACATACAAATACATAATATATATTAATAGAAATGCAAGTGATTACAGAATGCCTGCCTACAAGATCAGGAAAAGATATGGGAAGGATACAGGAAAATGGATGGCAGAGGAGACTAAAAGAACTGGGAAAGTATGTCCAGAGGGAAGGCTTAGACCAGCGTACTGACATCCAGACACTCGTTCAATCCACCAGGGGTCAAAGTACCCAACTGGTGGATCCAGAACGTTTCCCGTCTGCAGAGGAGTTTAAAGCGATCGACACCTAGAGCACAAGGAGAAATGCTCTCAAGTCCTATAATAGTCATTGACTTGGAATCTTGGTTATGTCGGGATTTGAAATGTCGAGAGACACTATGAGTATTTAAACCCTTAATGACATTTCTCCTGTGCTCCAGGAAGCGGGTGCTAAGAGACCTGGTCGTGCGGCCAACGTATTGTTGACCGCATCCACACTGAATGAGATAAACTATATAAGTGCTCTGACAATTGATGGAACTGTAGATACAATGTGTGGTACCTCTGCTTAGGGAACAAAATTGGGATTTAATTAACAGATGTCTACAAGTGATACACCGGCTGCGTCCACATTTGTGATTACCCAAGGGACCCCCAAGAACGGGATGATCGAATGATTTAGCTGACTTGAGTTTAGTAGGAGCTAAAATACTTTAAATGTTTCTAGCCTTCCTATAGACTATAGAGGCTTTTTCTGGCAGGATGGACTCCAAATAGGGATCACACTTGAGGACACTCCAATGATTATTAAGGATACTATTAATCGATCTAAAAGACTGGTTATATGTGGTTATAAACCTCACAATTGAGGATATCCTTCCCATATCTTTTCACACATATATAACATATAACCTCATATATTACCATTTATATGTAGCGTGTTAGTTTAACACATTACCATTTAATTAATTATACATAATCATTACATAGTATTCTGTCTTATGTCAGGTTAGCTATTCCCCTTCACTTAGTCCATACCACCACCATCTCAATATGAAATATATCTACTATATATTTGTGAAAGTGTTCTATGTGTCCGTGTCTGTATGTGTCTCCCCGTGTCCCTAGCGGCAATCCCATTGGACCTTGGGCCAGGCTTGGTCCACCCCCGCACACCTCTCATAGGCCTGAGGCGGAGTGACGGGCCAAAGGACACACACACACACACACACACTCTCTCTCTCTCACCCCCCCGCCCTCCTCAACGGCTGCCCGGCCTTGACCCCCCCCCGCCCTTCCCGCAGCAACGGAACCCTCCCTATCACCACTCCGCGGGACCTCACAAACATCACCCTCTCTCCCGGTGCTCCCTCCCACAGACCGCTCCCCCCCAACCCCCCAGAGCACGCTCTCGCCGCTCTCACCTTCAGGCCTAGAGGCTGCGCCCCCAGCTCCCCATCCCCGCGCGCGCTGCTCCGGCTCTCTCAGTCGGGAGCTGCACGGGCGGCGGCCCACACCACCTCCTGACCTGAGCATCTCAGCTCCGCATCGCCGGGGGAAACGGAGACCGCCGAGGAACGCGAGGAGGAGCGCGGCCCGGTGCGAGGTAAGTAACCGCAGGTGAAGGGATCTTTCACCCGGGCCCGGCCCTTTGGACAGGGCACCCCAGGTGTATCTCAGCAGCGCCTCCAAATGTAACGGGTATTCCACCCCACCCAATCTCATATGTAGTGTGGTGAAGTCAGGTGAGGGGGGTGCGGTAGCGCTGGGGAGACCTGGCTACACTTATACTCTTACTGACATACTATTATACTTATACTCTTACTGACATACTCTTATACTTATACTCTTTCTGACATACTATTATACTCTTACTGACATACTCTTATACTCTTACTGACATACTCTTATACTCTTACTGACATAGTCTTATACTCTTACTGACATACTATTATACTTATACTCTTACTGACATACGCTTTTTTCCCATCATTCCCACCAGATTCATTATGGATATGCTCTTCAAATTGCTGAATAAATACGGACAATACTTAGCGACGGCCTTTCAACTCTGAGAGATGAGAGACAACCAAGTGCTGCTGCTCTTGTGATCACAAGGGTTTTCGTGATCATTTGGTGAGTTTGCCTAGGAGATAAAAGCGGAAAATGCTTCTATGGCGCTATCAAAGAGATGTATTCAAATCTAAATAAAAGGAGTTAAAAATGCCAACTATACCTTTCTTTACCTGCTAATTTTCTATGAAGAAGATTGTGAGTTGGCATTTTTAACTCCTTTTATTTATATTTGACAACATCTCTTTCATTGCGCCATAGAAGCATTTTGCGCGCTTATCTCCAAGGCATTATGTATATATGACTTTATTTTGAGTCACACAGGTTTGCACCTATCATCCTTTTTGCACGTAATCAGGTGGGCGCTTTATTACTAAGGCTAATATGACCGAAATATAGGGGACAATACTATGTCCGCAAGTCCCTCCTATAATCCGCACCCCACCCCTTTGTCTAGTAATTTTTTGCTGATCTGCGTATCTCATAACTTGATGACGTCAGAACACGGCAACTAATTTGTTGGTGATACTTTGTTGCCAAAGAGCAGAGGTCAACAAGGTGTGTCAGAGCCTGTTTCAAAAGAGGAAGTGGATGTAACTTTCTAAGTGGTTGCTAAGCAGCCAAAAGTTGTTCAGTACATCATTAATACTCATTAAAAAAGGCGCATTAATAGTTGGGAAATAAAATATTTTAAAAAAAAATACAGCAAGTATTATCCATTCTAATACTACACAACTGATTTAAAAAAAAAAACACACACACACAAAGTTTTGCTGCTTTAAACCTCTGCATACCAGAGGTGACAGCATCACACAGCAAACAAATCCAGAGCAAGCCCATCTGGCAGCAAAAAGGATTCAGTCAACAGTCTTTCCCGTGAGAGATGCCATTACTAGGCGGAAAACAGATTTCAGCTCTGAGGAGGATGGATGGCAGAAAATTTGGAAGTAAAAGGTTTGCAGGATGTAAACAAGGATCCCAAGAGTTGAAAATACCAGCAAGGAGTTGTGAGAGGACAGTACCAGTGTTAGAAATGACCAGGAAGGAAAAATAACTACTCACTCTAGGATTTACGACAGATATCGATCTCTCACTGCGCCTATAAGGTTATAGATAGATTCTGGCTTTCACATTTGTCCGAAACTTTGTCATAATATATATATATAGCCCTGGTAGGTTTGGCAATTATTCTGTCCTGTGCAATAATACCTGATAAGGGCAGGTTTGCCAGGAGTAATTATGGGTTTTCCCCACTTCATGCAGTGCAGTGAGTCAGTGAAGGCAATGTCATCAGGCCCTGTGTCCAATTAGAAGACACAGGGGATGGTGTCTGTTGGAGCTGCTTACTGTGCTGCTCCTTCCATTTAGTCAGTTGGTCTCTACCCTTGAGAGAGACCGGGTACCCGTGATAAGCTGCCAGGGCTCTGGTAGGCTTGAGGCCTCCCCTAGGGGAGTCTGGGGTAATCCCAAAACTCCTACCCTAAAAGAGGGTAAGGGAAGAGCAGGAACCACTCTTGAGGCCCTTGATCAGGAGTGAGTTCAGGGACATCCTGAGGGTGAACACCTTCTATCTGCTGTGTGTGAGACTGCTGCTGAACAGAGAAGATATAATAAAAACCATATGCATTTTACCTATACCTCCTGCCTGAGAGTGGAGTATATTGGGAGGAGGGGAACATAACTCTTTTGCAGATACTTCACCCCATACCCCTGGGAGCTGCACAAGATGGAGGCGCTGCATCAGCAAGAAGAATTCGGGCACAACCCCAGAAGACTGTCCTGTTATTCCCCATGTCACCGCAGGAGACCCAGGGCCCCCTGTTACCAGCAGGTATGCACCAACAAGACCAAGGTAATCAGAGAGCTATTTTCCTTAGGAGACCCTATGTGAGATTGGGTAGGGGAAACAGGGTTACATATAGTTTTCAAACAATTCTCTCTATGGCTTGACTAAGCTACGTGGAGACATTAGGAGTCTCTTTCATGTTCCTGATACACAAGTGATGAGATCTCTGCAGTCTTGAAAGCTTATGAACAGGAAAACCATATACGATTGATCCAGTATGCTGGTCCATCAAAAGATACCACAACCAACAAAGTATGTTGTCGTGTTCCAAGATACAAACCAGATACAGAATAAGGTTATGTTGGGTAAACAACGTTACAAAACCCCCTGCATCGTACAGAAAACATTAGAGAGTGTATAAGTAACAGCTTGCAACTAAAGCCAGGGGACAGTAGGTAGAATATATAAAATATCCCTGAAGCAAACGCTGAGCTACTACATTACCCACCTACCCCACTTTTGGATATAAGCCTATCATATGCTTAATCCTATCCTATACAAAGGTGAGAGTATCTATTTAATACTCGTTTTATTACCATTACTGAATCAGTGATTGGATGTTTATGTGCTGTACATTAGTGTTTGTCCACCCACTTATTTTATTCAGTATCAAGCATTAAAGGTTACGTTTTAATTCGACTCATATATGTTCATTTTGGCGAGTGCTGTACTATATGGGATCGTTTTACTTGCCTTGGCAAGCTGTTCTGTTCCTTATTTACCTATACCACTGGCACCACCGATTCAGTACAGACTGTAGCAAGAGCTCTCCTCCACTCCCCTCTCCCCACCTATTATTACTTGTGAGGGTGTACAAGTCCAATAAAACAAAACACATCACGTGTGCACGCCATGCAATGTGTAGGAGGCTGGAACAGTTTCCTGTCTTGCACAAATACATGCACAAATACATGCACTCCTCGGTCTAATCTCTCCTGTTCCAATACACTAAAACCTGCCATGAAAAGTAGTGGTTCTGCACATTACCTGGTGAAGCTCGTTCCTTCTGAACGGGGGGGGGGGGGGGGCGGGGGGGGGGGGTTGGGGGGGGGAGGGGGGGCATATCTCGTGATTTCGTGCTACACGGTATAGTTATTTTATACAATTTATATGGGACATGCACCTGCCTATACATTTATGCTAGTGGAGTGCCGGCTGCCTTTATTTACTATATATATTTTAAAAAAAAATTAAATTTTTAACTACAATAAATCATCTAGTTTTATATAAGGAAATGTGTAAACAATTCATTTAAGTGGAGGTGGGGGAGGGGTGGGGGAAGCATAGGGCCCCTGTCAGGCAGCCCTTAGCACTCTACCCAATTATTTATCATTACTATCTGGATTTTCTTATTCCTTTATAAAGAAACAGACTCAGGTTTTAAATGTTAAAATGTCACTAGAATATTCTAGCCCATTATTGATAGAAGCGCAGGAATTGTTCTTTGTTTTCCAGAAAGAAACATAAGTAAGATTTCTGCAACAATAACAGTGTTGCCCAAAACCAGGTCTGCAACAAACCACCAATAGATCAGATACCGGTAACTGTAGACAGCAGAAAAAAATGGTTACAAATCACCAAAAGTGTTTATTTTACTTCAAATATGATACATTATATTGGGACCCCTGAGCCTCATTACGTGGCTTTCTGCCCCCCCCCCCCCCCCCCATGTTTGCTAGGGGCGATGACGTTCGGCAATGAACGCAATCTGGAGGGATCAGATGACCATGATATGTGCCGCAGTCCGTCCAGCACCTAAATGGTTAAATGCATTTAAAAAAAACAAAAAAACAGCTAGGGAATTAAATAAGAACGGTGATCTTCTATAAAGGGCATTCATATAGAGACAGGGAGGGCTCAGCGCCAGTCCTCATGCCCCTCCAACAGGTCAGGTTTTCAGGATATCCCTGGCTCAGTCCGCCCCTGCTTCAGCACAGGTGGCTTAATCTGATTGAGCCACCTGTGCTGAAGCTTGGATATCCTGAAAACCTGACCTGTTGGGAGAGCTTGAGGACTGGAGCTGAGCACCCCCTGATAAGCTTTCAAGATAGGACATAGTTAGAAGGGTGGTCACTGGCTTCACCCTGCATCAGGTGTCACCTCACACAGTCACACTCCTGTCTGCCACACTGTGGGAGTGGGACAGTGGTAAACAGCGGACCGGAACTTGAGCAGGCCGGAACCCAAGCTCAGCTGTTCCCTGCAGCACCTCCTCCCCCCGGACTGTTATAGAGTGCGCACACTGCGCCCCACGCTTTTCCGCAGCTCTCAGTACTGATTGGTGGAGGCGGAAGTGGCTTCTTTGCCAGGCTTTGGGCAGGTTCCGGTTTTGAGGACCCGTAGCACGATGGCGACTGACTCCTGGGCGCTGGCGGTGGACGAGCAGGAAGCGGCGGCCGAGACGGTGAGACATGAGCGGTGCAGGGCCTGTGCTGGGAGACGGTACAGGGAGACTCCCCCGGCCCTACAGCCCGGCCCTTCCCTCCTCTCTGACTCCACAGCCTCCTGCAGCCCGGAACCCGGCCTCTCCCTCCTCTCTGACTCCACAGGTTCCCCCGCAACCCGGGATCCAGCCTCCGGCCTGCAGCCCGGGACCTGGCCTCTTCCTATTCCCTGACTCCACAGCCTCCTGCAGCCCGGGACCCGGCCCTTCCCTCCTGTCTGACTCCTCAGCCTCCCCCGGCCCCGAAGCCCGGGACCCAGCCTCCCTCCTCTCTGACTTCACAGCCTCCTTCTCCCCCGGCCTGCAGCCCAGGATCCGGCCTCTCCCTCCTCTCAACTCCACAGCCTCTCGCACCCCGGGACCCGGCCACTCCCTCTTCTCTGACTCCACAGCCTCATCCTCTCCCATCCGCGACGCCCAGGACCCTGCCTCTCCCTCCTCTTTGACTCCGCAGCCCGGGACCCGGCCTCTCCCTCTTCTGTGATTCCGCAGCCTCCCCCTTCCCTTCGCATGTGGTCTGCCTTTATAGCCTTTCACTTCTCCTCAAACTGGCAAACCCTGGTTTCTTCCACTTCCTCCTGGGGCCACTCGCCCGGCTTCCACCTCTCTTCTCCCCCTTCCTCGGGCACACTCGCCCGGCTTCCACCTCTCTCTTTTCCCCCTCCTCCTGGGGCCACTCGCCCGGCTTCCACCTCTTTCTTCTCCCCTCCTCCATGGGCCACTGCCACGGCTTCCAACTCGTATCCTTCTTCCCCATGGGGCCACTCGCCCGGCTTCCACCTCTCTCTTCTCCCCCTCCTACTGGGGCCACTCGGCTGGCTTCCACCTCTCTCTTCTCCCCCTCTTCCCAGCACCCCCCCCTCTCCTCTTGGGGCCACTCAAAGGCTTCTTCCACATTCCCCGGGGGGGGGGGGGTGCAGTCTGGCTCCTATCCCTCTATCCCACGATAGACCACCACAGGGCTCTCCAACTGCCCAGTTCCACTACAATCTACTCACAAACTTCCCATGTAGCCGACTGAAGAACGCATTTGTGTAAAGAATTTAATAAGGTTGTGAGTGGAGTACCTCCGGGATTGGTACTGGGACTTCTTTTTTTTTTTTTGTTACATTTTTATTAATGACCACGAGGTTGGCATCAAGAGCAAAGCCTCCATCTTTGCTGATGACACTAAATTGTGTAAGGTAATAGAATCAGAGCAGGATGTAATTTCTCTAGTAGGACTTGTAGAGACTGGAAACTTGGGCAGGTAAATGGCAGAAGAGGTTTAATACAGATAAATGTAAGGTTATGCATTTGGGAAGCAAGAGTAAACAGACGACTTACAAATTAAATTGGGGGAATCCTTGATGGAGAAGGATTTAGGAGTGCTTGTAGACAGCATGCTTAGCAATAAAGTCATGCAGCAGCTGCAAAGGCAAACACACTCTTCTCTTGCAATAATCAGACAATGGATGGAAGGGACGTAAACATAATTATGCCCCTTTACAAAGCATTAGTAAGACCACACCTTGAATATGGAGTACAATTTTAGGCACCACTCCTTAGAAAAGACATTATGGAACTAGAAAGAGTGCAGAGAAGAGCCACCAAATTAATAAAGGGGATGGACAATGTAATTTATTAGGAGAGGCGAGCTAAATTAGATTTATTTACATTAGAAAGAGACATCTAGGAGGGGATATAACTATATACAAATATATTCGGGGACAATACAAGGAGCTTTCAAAATAACTATTTATCCCAAGGACAGTACAAAGGACTCGGGGCCATCCCTTAAGGTTGGAGGGAAGGATATTTCACCAGCAACAAAGTAAAGGGTTCTTTACAACTATGATGGCAAATACAATAGATTTGTTAAAAAAAAAAGTTGGGCATCTTTTTAGAAGGGAAAGATATACAGGGATATACCAAATAAGTTAACATGGGAAGGATGTTGATACAGAGAGTAATCCGATTTGCCAATTCTTGGAGTCAGGAAGGAATTTATTTTTCCCCTTATGAGATATCATTGGATGATATGTCACTGGGGTGGCTCTCTGTCTGGCTCTGTCTGTCTCGCTCTGTCTGTCTGCTCTGTCTGGCTCTGTCTGGCTGGCTCTGTCTGGCTGGCTCTGTCTGGCTGGCTCTGTCTGTCTGGCTGGCTCTATCTGTCTGTGTCTGTCTGGCTCTGTCTGTCTGTGTCTGGCTGGCTCTGTCTGGCTGGCTCTGTCTGTCTGTCTGTCTGGCTCTGTCTGTCTGTCTGGCTCTGTCTGTCTGTCTGGCTCTGTCTGTCTGGCTGTCTGGCTCTGTCTGTCTGTCTGTCTGTCTGCCTGGCTCTGTCTGTCTGCCTGGCTCTGTCTGTCTGCCTGGCTCTGTCTGTCTGCCTGGCTCTGTCTGTCTGCCTGGCTCTGTCTGTCTGCCTGGCTCTGTCTGTCTGCCTGGCTGGCTTTGGGCTCTGTCTGTCGGACTGGCGGACTCTTGGTCTGTATGCCTGGATGGCTACCTGTCTGTCTGCCTTGGCTGGCTCGTGTCTGTCTGCTGTCTGGCTGGCTCTGTCTGTTGGTGCTGGCTCCTGTCTGTCTGGCTTGGGCTGGCTGTCTGCTGTCTGGTCTGTCTGCTCTGTCTGGCTCTGTCTGGTCTGTCTGGCTCTGTCTGGTCTGGCTCTGTCTGTCTGTCTCTGTCTGGTCTGGTCGGTTCTGCTCTGGCTGGCTGTCTGTTGGCCTGCTTGTCTGTCGCTGTCTGTCTGTGCTGGTCTGTCTGTCGCTGGCTGGCTCTGCTGTCTGTCCTGGCTGGCTGGCTGGCTCTGTCTGTCTGTCTGGCTTGTCCCGCTGCTCTGTCTGGCTTGTCTGCTGGCTCTGTCGGTCTGTCTGGTGGCTCTGTCTGTCTGTCCTGCTGGTCTGTTGTCTTCTGTCTGGTGGTCTGTCTGTCTCGGTCTGTGCGGCTCTCTGGCTGGTCTGCTCGTCTGTCGGCTGGTATGTCTGTCTTCTGTCTGGCTCGCTCTGTCTGTCTGGCTCGCCTCTGGTAGTCTGGCTCGCTGTCTGTCTCTGTCGCTCGGCTCGTCTGTCTGTCTGGCTCGCTTCTGTTGTCTGTCTGCTCGCTCTGTCTGTCTGGCGCTCGCTCTGTCTGTCTGGCTCGCTCTGTCTGTCTGGCTCGTCTCTGGCTGTCTGGCTCGCTCTGTCTGTCTGGCTCCGCTCTGGTCTGTCTGGCTCGCTCTGTCTGTCTGGCTCGCTCTGTTGTCTGGCTCGCTCTGTCTGTCTGGCCTCGTGGTCGTCTGCGCTCTGTCTTTGTTCTGGCTCGCTCTGTTGTCTGGCTCTCTGTCTGTCTGGCCGCTCTGTCTGTCTGGCTTCTGGCCTCCTGCTGTCTGTCTGGCTCGCTCCTGATCGTCTTGCGCTCTGGTTGCTGCTTGTGCTCGCTGTTCTGTATGTGCGCGATCTGTCTGTTTGGCTCGCTGTACTGTTGGCGCTGTCGCCTCTGTCCTGGCTCGCTCTGTCTCGTCTGGCTCGATCGGTCTGTCGGGGCTGTCTGGCTGTCGGGCTCTTTGCTCTGTCTGGCTTGTCTGGCTGCGTGTCGTCTGGCTGTCTGGGTCGCTCGTATGTCTGGCGTGTCTGGCTCGCTCTGTCTGTCTGGCTGTCTGGCTCGCTCTGTCTGTCTGGCTGTCTGGCTCGCTCTGTCTGTCTGGCTGTCTGGCTCGCTCTGTCTGTCTGGCTGTCTGGCTCGCTCTGTCTGTCTGTCTGTCTGGCTCGCTCTGTCTGTCTGTCTGTCTGGCTCTGTCTGGCTGTCTGGCTGGCTCTGTCTGTCTGGTTCATTTTTGGCTCTTGTGCGAATGCTTGTTGGTTCTATTCCCAGCTATAACTTCCCTTGTTTTTGTCTCTGTAGTTCAACAAGTTGCAGCTGAAAGATGAGAAGGATGAGACGCCCAAGCCAGAGAGCAACGGTGAGTTGAATAGTGTTCTTATGTGCTTAGTTTGTTAACTTCTGATCATCATAAAGACAGCCAATGACAAATTTAACTGGCTGGAGTATCTATGGGGTCAACCCACTTTTCTCCTATGTGAAAGGGAAGCAATCCTTGCTTTTACCATCCCTGTTTTGTATTCTCTTTTGCATGAGTGTTTGCGTAATCGGGAGGCAGATGTATACCTACATTTTGCACCATAAAGTTATAACCAGTTCTGTTTTTTCACTGAAGACAGGTCGGGATTAAATGCCATGCTGCTTGTGTTGGGAACCGAGCAATCAATTTCTGAAATACCGGTTGCTGGTTAAAAATACGGACTAAATATGTCTGTCCTTGGCCTTTGGTGTTTCAAAGATGTAATGTGCTCTAGCATGGTCTTGTCTATAGGGCTTATCTTGTCTGCTTTTCCTCCCGAGCCTCACTGTCGTGTTCCTAATGTTCTGGATAAGGACATTGACTGCTCATTTACTTGGGAACATAACATTCTAATGCAGTCATAATACCACATGTGGGGCTTAAACTGTAATTCTTTTTACATTTGTATTTTATTGAAGGTGTTTGGGATACAGAAAAGAAGGAAAAAACGGGGGGTGGGAAGGGGTGTGGATGTTTCACATAGTATTTCAGCATTCACAAGATTCTGGTATATCCAGCAGGAGCACCTCTTCAGATGGGAGGTTAATCCATCAAAATCCCTGGATGGCAGGGTGTATAGTTCATTCGACTGTCCATTATACTCTTCTCAGCGCCTATCCATTATAGTGCAACCCAGGTTCTTATACTCTTGGACGTCTCCGGTGGGAGTTCTGTGGGTAGCTGGTAAGCTTTTCAATTAACATAATTTCCCATAGTCTAAACTTAAACCATTTCTATAGTCGGGGCTTTGTTCTTTTTCCAAGAGCTGGCAAAATTAACTTAGTGTAGTGTCTTGTGTTCATGGCGATGAAGGAACTGGTCACATAATTTGCAGTATGCTTTTTTTTTTTTTCCCCCGTCGGATTTCCCACATCAAGATACAGAGACTTACACACTGGACCACTCTTCCGCATGCTCTGCTCTCCCTAACAACCTCATACGGATTCCACCAGGTACAGACACGGCTGACACCGGGGGAAGTACGGACACGGCCAACGGGGAAAGTGCAGACAAAGCGAACAGCGGGGACCGCGCAGACAAAGTGAACAACGGGGAAACCACAGACAAGCCTGACGGTGGGGCAACTCCAGACAAGCCTGGCGGTGGGGCAACTACAGACAAGCCTGACAGTGGGGCAACTACAGCGAAGACGGAAGACGATGATAAAGGTGAGTTTTCTTGCTTGTTTAACTCTTTCAGTGTTTAACATCCTGCAAAGCATTGTGGAGCTATCCCCTACAGCAGGGGTGTGCAAACTTTTTCTCTTAAGTGCCGTATCTTCCAGTTTGCACACCCCATGCCCTACAGCTCTGAAGGGGTTAATGGGGTATATGCAAAGGGTTGTTTCATTCACTGTAAGATTGAAGGGAAAAAAATCAATGGCGTATCATGCCCGAGTCAGACTGATGGACGGAAGCGTCCTGTGCCACGGATGGCGCATTACATGGTGGTCTTTGTGGAGGTGCTTGAAATCAATCTATCTTTACGCGGGCATTTTAGTCTGCGCCAGGTTAGAGAGCAATGTGGTAACTGACGCTGTAAAAATAAAAATGCTCGCACACAAATTGAATTTGTAGCGGAAATGACAAATGAAAATACTACTAAAATGGTAAACGTGATGCTAAACATCATTGGGCTCTCTTCTCTTGTGCAAATCAATTTGTACTGTCTTAAGCCAATTAGTTAAGCGGAGAATAAGTATTTGGTAAGAATTATTTTCACAGAACACAATGAAAATAAAAAACCTCTCAGGAAACAAAGTGAATCTTTAAGGTATTGAATTAAAGGGGGGATCAGTACCCAAAGCTAAAGGCAATGTGAACTCATCTGATATTGGGCTGAATGCCCAACACTGCTGTACACTATATAGGTTAATGCAAAGCAAACAGGAGTCTGGTGTGAAGTCCCATCAATGTGTCTGACATTCCTTAACCTAAAGTTTTCTTTTTCAAAGGGTTTTCGTAGAAGCTGATTTAAATCTGGTAGGCACCAGTTGTTTAACACGTATTAAAGTCACTCCCTAGAGTTTGAGGTTTTTTTCTAACACGCTCCTAACCCCTGTAAGCTCAAACCTTGAACCACATCACCATATATTTTTAATGTCAAAAGTGCTACTGGGTATGGGACAATCTATAAACAAAAGACGGAGAACCCCAATGCAACATCAACCATTGTATTGTATGTCTTTATTTATATAGCGCCATTAATGTACATAGCGCTTCACAGTAGTAATACATGGGGTAATCAAATAAATAACAGATAATATAAATAACAGATCATGGGAATAAGTGCTTTAGACATAAAAGTAACATTTCGGAAGAGGAGTCCCTGCCCCGAGGAGCTTACAGTCTAATTGGTAGGTAGAACGTACAGAGACAGTAGGAGGGAGTTCTGGTAAGTGCGTCTGCAGGGGGCCAAGCTTTATGTATCGTGTTCAGAATATCCACAGTGCTATTCATATGCTTCTTTAAGCAAGTGTGTCTTAAGGTGGGTCTTAAAGGTGGATAGAGAGGGTGCTAGTCGGGTACTGAGGGGAAGGGCATTCCAGAGGTGTGGGGCAGAAAGTCAGAAAGGTTTAAGGCGGGAGAGGGCTTTAGATACAAAGCGGGTAGAAAGAAGACATCCTTGAGCAGAACACAAGAGTCGGGTTGGTGCATAGCGAGAAATTAGGGATGAGATGTAAGGAGGGGCAGAAGAGTGTAAAGCTTTAAAAGTGAGGAGAAGAATGGAATGTGAGATGCGGGATTTGATCGGAAGCCAGGAGAGGGTTTTCATGAGGGGAGATGCTGAGACAGATCTAGGAAAGAGTAGAGTGATTCTGGCAGCAGCGTTTAGGATAGATTGTAGGGGAGACAGGTGAGAGGCAGGAAAGCCGGACAGCAGGAGGTTACAGTAATCAAGACGGGAGAGAATGAGGGCCTGAGTCAGAGTTTTAGCAGTCGAGCAACAGAGGAAAGGGCGTATCTTTGTTATATTGCGGAGGAAAAAGCAACAAGTTTTAGAAATGTTTTGAATGTGAGGGGCGAATGTGAGAGAGGAGTCGAGTGTGACCCCTAGGCAGCGTGCTTGGGCTACTGGGTGAATGATTGTAGTTCCAACAGTAATGTGGAAGGAGGTAGTAGGGCCAGGTTTGGGAGGAAGTATGAGGAGCTCTGTTTTAGCCATGTTGAGTTTAAGGCGGCGGAGGGCCATCCAGGATGATATAGCAGAGAGACATTCAGAAACTTTGGTTTGTACAGCAGGTGTAAGGACAGGTGTTGAAAAGTATATTTGTGTGTCGTCGGCATAGAGGTGATATTTAAACCCAAAAGATGTTATTAGGTCACCTAGAGAGAGTGTGTACAGAGAAAAGAGTTACAAAGCAAATGGTTATCTGTTCCTTTCTCATAAGTGGGGGTCACTTGGTTAAATTCTTTGGACTAAGCACGTGTAAGCGTGCAGACCATATCACGGTGTGCCCTCTGTGTGCAAGTCCTAACACCATCTCTGCGAACGTACTCTTTACCTCTCTAATATGAGGACGAAGTCTTAATAGAACTGGTCATTCACAGCTGCTTCTCAGGACTCGCTATTTAAAGGTGGGCAGGGCAAGCTTGGAAACGGAGTCACAGATCTCCAATTGAAATCTACACAGACAACCCCTGTAAGTTCAAACCCAAACACACCTCATCATGTATTTCTATGTCAAAAGGAGTTGGCCAAAGAATTTAACTAAATGACCCTCACTTATGAGAAAAGAGCAGATAAGTACTTGACTGTGACTCATCATGTTGGATGTCGCATTGGGGTTCTATCTATTGTTTAACACGGTCATAACTCAATGTTTTATAGTGTTCCCCAAGTTAAAGCCTGCCTCCTGACGCCCATATTTGCATATGGTACAATAACCCACGTGGGTTTGAGAACTCAGACTGCTATGTAAAGTCGCCCGTTTGATCACTAATGCTTCCCCTGCCTGATGGATTTTGTTTCATCTCTCTCTTCAGAGGACAAAGCTGCACAGTCTCTGCTGAACAAGCTGATTCGCAATAACTTAGTTAACTCCACGCACCAAGTTGAGGTGCTTCAACGGGACCCGAACTCGCCGCTGTACTCCGTGAAATCCTTCGAAGAGCTGAGACTGTGAGTTCTGGCGTGTGCACCGTGGGCCCTTGTGGTTGGGAAGAGACAGCGGTGGGGAGGGTTTGAGACCTTTTTTGGAAAATGAAAAACCTCTCAAACTTGTTTCAATACTGCCTTAATGAGACATGGAAACCTGTTCCGTCACATTGCTTCGCTGCCTTTTTACCTCTCGTGGGCGGTTTCAGATTTGTAGAAGACTTAAAATGTGACATTTACAATGTTCTGTTTTGTTGGACGTGTTCTGCAAATTCACTGACATCTTAACTGAGGGGCGGGCAACTTCTGCCCTTGAGGGTCACCGTCAGGTTTTCAGGCTATCCCTGCTTCAGCACTGGTGGTTCAATCAGTGGCTGGCGATCACTGCACCACCTGTGCTGAAGCAGGGATATCCTGAAAACCTGACCTGTTGGTGGCCCTGGAGCACAGAAATCGTCCCCGCCCGTCTTAATTACGCTGCTCCCTTTGTGTACCGCCTAAAGGCAGAAATGCTCTTCACTAACTGTGTTTGCGAGCAGCTTGTGCATATATACACCCGTTCCTCATTCTGTGCACAACAGTGGCACCCTCCCTCACCCAGTAATGTGCGAGCGCTCCGAGAACTAACCACTAATTACATTTCCGTGCCAAATCCCCTGTCTGCGTCTCCACGGCAACTGCATCCAAGGAGCAGCCTGCTCTGCACAGAGGTTCTCCATCAGTGTGTGTGACTTCTCTGAGGCTTTGTATTTCAGGTTTCAGGCGGTGTTTTTTCCTCGTTATGTTCATATTTTTGATTGCGGGGAGCAGTTTATCTATTTCTAACAATCGCATTGCAAGTTCTTCAACACAAAGTGCATTGTGCCCACAGTGTATTGTTGGCCCCATCCATTGGGGACAAATGATTGTGGGTTAGTGCATACATGTTTGCTTTCCATTTGTGTACACTGCATAATCCTGGTATATTCCCTCTGACAGCCAATGTTCCCAGCATGTCATATGTTTTGATGCTACTTTGATCGGTCACCTTTACTTATTGTATTAGTATTTCATGCTGCTATGTTAAATTTAACTGCAGATTTTGAGTCTAGAAGTGACATTATAGAGCAGCACGCACTCGATAAGTTTATATTCTTCATTATTTGGAGAAATAGGTGTATACACCATCTGCTGTAAGACTAGCTGAGAATAACCCTTGTACCCTTATACAAGGGCATCTGAAACTCAATCAAGGGCGGTAAAAGACAATTTGCCTGGTTATGTAACTGTTTGTGTTTACCCTGACTGGGTTGCCATTGTACCGGGTTTGTGCTGTATTTGCCTGTACTACCTCTGCTTCTATCCCACGTGCGCAGCTTCTCACACCTGATGTCTCCACAGGAAGCCAGAGCTTCTGCAGGGAGTCTACGACATGGGATTCAACCGGCCCTCCAAAATCCAGGAGAACGCGCTGCCCATGATGCTGGCTGAGCCGTATGTATCTGATGCGCTGCGCGCTGCGTGCTGTATGATGTATGCCGCTCTCTAATTCTGACGCTGGATGTTACATTACAAACTTTCAATTCCCTGGACATCTACACGGAGGAACATATCATCCAGATCTGTCATGTACGGCGATGACAGATCCCCACTCCCAGAGCGGCCCCTCGCAGTTTGTTTCTCAGTTTGTGACCTAACATGTTAGCGGCAGGTCTGAATATACCAGTTGCTTAGCAACAAGCCCATAAATATAACTGCTTCCTAGCACTGTAAACACTTCTCTCCTGTTTTATTTATTGCCAAACTCTCTCCCCCCTCCCCCTTTTCCAGGCCTCAGAATCTCATTGCACAGTCCCAGTCCGGCACGGGTAAAACAGCCGCCTTCGTTCTTGCCATGCTCAGTCGCGTGAATGCTGCAAACAGATACCCACAGGTGAGGAGCCAAGCTTAGAGCGTCCTCCTGTGGTAACGAGAGATATCACAGGGCTCACAGATTCTAGATCTGCTGTAAAAAAAAGCCTTGGGTGTTGACTAAATTGTTCATGCAGAGACCTTTAGCATTGACAGGGTGTTAGTGAAACGGAGCTATTTCACATACGGCGATATTTATCTATAGAGTTCACTCCCAGTGTATACAGTAATTCTCGGTCTTCTAAAGCTTTCAGTATTCTAACCTTTATAATACCTTATGCACCATGGAGAGAGAGCATTTGCTCTGGAGTAAAAATAGATCAGTCCTGTCTCAATCACAAGGTGTACTCCTCAGTATTGTATATGTGGAAGCCTTGAGACGGTGAAAATCAGCAATTCAATGTGTAGAGCTGTGCAGGGACTTACACTCCTGCCTTCTGGTTTATTTCAGCCCCTTTAATGTTGGGGAGATATTAATTACATTTTGGCACCAGGGACATTGTTACAGAGCAAGATTTGGTACAGAAACTGAAAGTATACAAATGCTTTTGTGTAGTTTTGCTGTGATGTGATTTTGTTTCATGTCTCTGATCTCCCCCTTTCATTGCAGTGCTTATGCCTCTCCCCTACCTATGAGCTGGCCCTACAAACTGGAAAGGTTATTGAGCAGATGGGGAAATTTTATCCGGCGCTTAAGCTGGCATATGCAGTACGAGGAAACAAATGTGAGTTCTGAGTTTTTCCACTGAGAATCTGTGCCCTTTCTGCCTTGTGAAATATTGCTGTTTCAGTGATATTCAATCTTTGATGTTGCGCTGAAGAAAGAAGTCTATAAACCGGGCTACATTAATAATCTCTTCCCACAGCCATCTTGTATAATAAGTAATGCCTGCAAGAGTTAGACATATTAGGTTTCATGAATTTTTCTGGGATCTGTGCAAGACCCTGTAGTTGAATGCATTTCCCCCTTTAATCTTTTAGTGTGTGTTCTTGTAGCATTGACCATACAGGCTTTAAAGTGTAATCGCATGAATGCTTATCGGCTCATACTTGTGTTCTCAGTCCTTGCTAATCAGTCCGTCTAGCTTTAGAATAACGTGCAAAAAAAGACAAATGTGCTTAACAGCGCTAATGCTTAAAATATAATTAAGTGCTTACAAAAGGAATACTTTAAAATGTGAAAGATAGGCAGTCTGAAAAAAAGATTGATAAAAATCTAACCAATGACATAAAAAAGAGAAAATTCGGTGCCTAATAATACTAAGTGAACATAGAAAATCTGTGAACTAAGAATCCAACCATAAATAGTACAATGGCAAGATGTAGCAAACCTCCAATGGGTCTCTTGAAAGTGGTCTCACAGCACATGAAAATAAAGAATATCATAGTGCAACACCATACAACAAGAAAAACACATAAATACACCAATAATAACCACAATAATAGAAAATGGATATAAAATAAATATGAATGAATATTAATACTAAAAAATAACCAATGAATAATAAACCACAATTAATACCAATATATATTAAATGTATTAGTCTTTCTAGCTATTCACTAGCCACGTGTGTTTGTTTATATATTGGTATTAATTGTGGTTTGTTATTCATTGGTTATTTTTTAGAATTTTCTCTTTTTTTATAGCTTTAGAATAAGCTTTCCAACGTCACAGTGCTTTTCTCCCAATGGGAATCAAAGCGCTTCACAATTGCAGTATAGTATAGCGGTGCGCAGCACATGGATATTTACAGGCACGGTCCCTGCCCAGATGAGTTTACAATCTATGCTTTTGGTGCCTGACATGTTTTATGGAAGGACCTGCTTCTAACCCTCTTTAATGCTTCCTCAGTGGAACGTGGGCACAAGATTTCCGAGCAGGTTGTCATCGGTACGCCAGGCACTGTCCTGGACTGGTGCTCCAAACTGAAATTCATTGATCCCAAGAAGATGAAGGTCTTTGTGCTTGATGAAGCTGATGTGATGATAGCAACTCAGGGACACCAGGATCAAAGCATCCGGATCCAGAGGTGAGCGCTGGCTGGTCTTCTTGCTTTCCCTTTGTTTCTGCCTCGACAAAATGTAGAGGTTGACACCCTTAGATCTTTCCGTGTGAGTCATTGGTGCGGCTGCAAGACATCTCTCTCCTGCATCTGTAAGTGTAGAGATTTAGCACGGGCAAACTAATAAATATTCTCTCATTGCAGGATGTTGCCCGGTGACTGCCAGATGCTTCTGTTCTCTGCGACGTTTGAGGACTCTGTTTGGAAATTTGCCCAGAAAGTGGTTCCTGATCCCAACATTATCAAACTGAAACGGGAAGAGGAGACCTTGGACACGATTAAACAGTACTATGTGCTTTGCAACAATCGGGAGGAGAAGTTCCAGGCTCTCTGCAACATCTATGGTGCCATAACCATTGCACAAGCCATGATCTTCTGCCATGTGAGTTGGGGAATTAGGATAGTCTTGTGCCAAAGACCCCAATTCAATATACTGTGAAGCCATCTTCCACATGCTGGAGATTAATCATTTTCATTTGAATGCATGTGGAAGATGGCTTCAGTCCTATTCATTTGAAATGGGGCTAAAATATTTTCCAGCACACGGGAGACTGCTTCACAGCATATTGCATTGGGGCCAAGGTGAGCTGTGGCAGGAAAACCCAGCCCTTCCTTTAACTCTGGTGTCTGCAACGTCTATCATGGCCATTCTTCTCCTCGGCAGACTCGTAAGACTGCATCCTGGCTGGCAGGCGAGCTGTCTAAGGAAGGGCATCAAGTGGCACTCCTCAGTGGCGAGATGATGGTGGAGCAGAGAGCGGCTGTGATTGAGCGTTTCAGAGAGGGCAAAGAGAAAGTGCTAGTGACAACCAATGTATGCGCCAGAGGTGAGCACCGAACATTATATCTTACAGACTACTCTGTGCTAGAGTTGTCCATGGAACAGATCTGGTAATATTCAGCTGTATAAAATCTACAGGGGTGGTTTTTTTTTTGTTTTTTTACAACTTGACATGCACAAAAATCAATTTAAAAAAAAAGTTTATTTGGTACTGTATTTAAAACTGAAAGTGTGACACCTACATGGAAGCGTACATGGACTTTATGAGAAATAACTTGGAACTAGAGCAATGTAAATGTTTTTTTGTCAACATGACAGCACTTAATTCTAAAGAAGGGCATTGGTATGTTTTGTTTGTTTTTTTTTTTTCCCCTCTTTTGCATGTCCAGTACAAATCATGGTTCTGTTTATCCCCCTCTCCAGGTATTGATGTAGAACAAGTTTCTGTGGTAATAAACTTTGACCTTCCAGTGGACAGGGATGGTAACCCAGATAATGAGACCTATCTGCATCGAATCGGCCGCACCGGGCGCTTTGGCAAGAGAGGACTGGCCATCAATATGGTTGACAGCAGGCATAGCATGAACATTCTGCGACAAATTCAGGAGCATTTCAGTATGTATTCCAGTTCTAAACCTCGCGCTTTTCTCACTTGTTTAAACCTTGTGGTAGTCAGCCTGTCAAATGTGCTGAAGTTCAAACTTGGTACTTTGCCTGTTAGGTTTATACAGCACTAAACATTTCTTCAAGGCCTTGAATTATTTTAACTGGGATTTCCTTGATTAAAACTGGGATGATAGTGGTTTTGTAGCGTTTTTTTTTTTTTTTTTTTTTATGTGGTTTAGTTTACTCATAACTCCCATGTTTCTCCACGGTGGAGCTGTATTTTGCTAAATTATATTGTACTTGCAACAAAGTAAAAGCACCGAGCCATGTAACGCACCTACCGTGGTGGTCGGTTTCACAATTAAGAATGGCTTTCTAAATTGTCTTTATTGCCTTGCTACTTAACACACACACACACACACACACCTACACTCACACCTACACCTACCTTCACACCTACACCTACCTTCACACCTACACCTACCTTCACACCTACACCTACCTTCACTCCTACACCTACCTTCACTCCTACACCTACCTTCACACCTACACCTACCTTCACACCTTTTACAATGATGGATTAATGGGGCTGGATGTGACTGAGCAAGAATGAAAGTCATTTAGAAATTGCAGTAATACAAGAGATGGCAAAGCAATTTGGAGTATTTATAAAATGCCGTATGTTCAGGGTGGAGGGAAAAATACTAGTTGTACAACACTTGACTGAAGGAGTGCAGTGTTTAAGAGGCAAAGCTCCTTGCACACTTTTTTTTCTCCAAGTGCTCTTGTATATTTTCAAAAAAACATGAACTTAATCTTAGAATAAAGTAGTAGATGTATGAAAAATCACACGTTCACATCTGCCCTGAAGTTGTATTGGTCTTGATCTGCTTCACCTGACCTCATTATTGAGTGGTCTACAGATGTGCAGGATGAGGGACCCTAAGTTGTCTTGTGGTATTTTGGCCTCTGTAGGTGCATTGCATCCTGCAAGAAATGTGCTTGACAATGTAACTTGGGTATCGTTAATGTGCCTGAAAGCTACCACTGGACTAATCTTAGTGGCTGAATTGGACACCTAGTTTCCTAAATGTTCCACAATAAAAACTAGTTACCAATATAAACTCTACCATTATCTGCTTTGCTTTACATGCTCTACCTGTCCCCCAGTTCTGTGTCCCAATGTTTTCATCCTTCTGTTCTCTGCAGATAAAAAGATAGAGCAACTTGACACGGATGACATGGACGAGATTGAGAAAATAGCCAATTGAAGCAGTCTCTGAGGTCGCCTCCCTCTTTCTTCACCAGTATCTCCTTACCAATGGTCTGAGGCAGTATTTTGCAGCTGAATACCAACCACAAAGGCACACAGCAATTACCTCATTCTCTTGCGTGAGCTCCCAATGGAGGGCCTGGATGAAGATTTAAGACTTGTGATGTTTTTAGTCTAGCCTTAAAGGAAATAATTTTTAAACTTTCAACCTTCTTACCTTGCCAAAACATCTGCTAGGCCAGGGTGAACCACTGACCCCTTTTGATAAAGCGATTTGCAATCCCTTTTAAGGAAATGGGTTAAATGTATAGTCAATTGGGCAAACGTTTCAATAGTCTGCTTGAATTGACTGCAGTGGGCAGGCAGCCTGTTTAATGGCTGCAGGTGTAGCCCTAACCGGGTTCTAGTAGCTGTATTGGTCCCAGAAACAGGAAGATGCTTTGTGGGTTGATATCTTTTTAATGGACCCAATATACTAGTCTAAGATTTTTGTGTAGCGCTTTCGAGACTGCAGAGATCTCTTAATCAGATACGTCTCAAGCTTATGAACAAAAACCTTGCATGGTGGCGATGATCCATTAAAAGTTATTATAACCTACAACGTATATCGCTACTCCAGCCATAATTCAAAGTTTGAAGTGCAAAAACTAAACCTCAATTTCAAATGAGGATTATCAATACGAACGAATTCAATCAGAATATAGGACCGTGCACCTTTTTGATGCCATGCTTTTGAGTGGATGTATTCTGCCCTTGGGTTGGGAATGGGTCACTGCTAGCAGTACGAGGGGTGCAGGTATATCACAGGGTGCTGGAGATTGCTACTGTCACTGATGGAAATCTTTGCTCTGAATAGGTTTTTAAGATGAACTTCTTTATTCCAACTGAAATATTGTGATTTCATTTGTTTGCTACAGCTTTGTGTATTTTGCCTATTTTATTTCTTCTGCAATTTGTTTCTGGTCTATGAAAGTTGGATCCCTGACTTCAGTAATTTTCAGTTCTGAAACAAACTATAGAAATGTGTTTTTTTTTTTTTTTTTGTGTGTCCCCATTACATCAACAAACTCATAGGCCCGTATGTAATATGCAGTAGTTCTGGCAAAAATCCATTGGAATGGAGCTGAACCGTCTCTGCTTATCGGAAGATGGCGTCTCTCTGCACATTAAATAGGGGCCTTAGTAGCCAAGCCAACCTGCTGCCTTCGAGGGTCTTTAATTTTTTTGAGGAATGCTGTTTGGCTTTGTAAAAGTCATTGGGACTCTAGAAATTCTGCAAAGTGAGACTTATTCCCTGTTTTGGGTTTTGAAGCAAGCATTGCAGTGTGCTGGGGCTGATGAACAGGAGTTTTATCAATTGATTTGTTGTAGAGCAACAAGTGGCTGTTATCCTCTGTTACTGTTGAGCAAAGGGGAGGGGGGGGGGGGGGGGGCGTGCAGGGATGCCTGTGAGGTGCTGTCCTCCACATTGCTAATCTCTTATCTCTTATCTTTAATCTACACCAAGACTAGGGGAAAAAAAGGTCTTGGATGTTTGCTTTTTAGAAATTTCGTTTAACTATTCTGCTTCAGGACAGAAGCACAGATCCTTTTACCAAGTAAAAATAAAAGATTCATTTAAGCTGTACCTAAAATTTTAGGAAACATGACACTTTTAATTAGTTTGTGAAATAGGGAAATTATTAAATTTGCATTTTCTGTGCCTGTTTCTGTTTAACAGGGCACAGTAGGAATACAACAGGTAGGAGGCGCCTTGCAGGGTAGCAGGGAATTGTAGTGGGGAGGGGGTGGGGAATGGATTCCTGCTGCTCTTGTGCTTTATTTGCTCGAGTTTGAATAAAGACTGTGCTAGAACTACTATGCTATTGTTGCCTTGCTTTACTTTACATATAATCATCTACTTGGATTTCTGAAGTGGACAAGGGGGAACCCTGTAAGCGTTGCACACTACAGGGTTTTCTCTTGTCTGCCATTAATTACCCATTTGCACCTATACCATTTATTTTGACTTGGCGAGAGTCTCAGACTTTTTTTTTTTTTTTTTTAAACATGTATGCCTTTGTGGGAGGGGGGGGGAGAATATGACTACAATCTGCCACCAATCCAGTCGTTGGTGCTTTTAATGCATGATACTGTGACACCATACAAAGAACTGGGTGATTTTTGCATTTTTTACACTGCTTCATCTTTTTGTCCTGCCTGTGTAGTCTGTCCCATAAACATGTTTCAGGATTGCAATACTTGAAGCAACAGTTCCATTTTTAGTTAATGGTTTTCTGCTCCTCCCCCTCCCCCCCTTCTTGTAAAAGTGAATACTACTGTTAAGTTTCTCTGTAAAAAGGAATGAAGGCCTGTGATGTTTCTGTGGGGATAACAGCTGGTTAGCCATGTAAACATTAAAAGGTTATATTCACACTATGCACATATTGCCCCCCTTACGTGGAGTTCTTTCACCTGTCTTCCTACAGTTAACCTGTTATCTTTCTGGTGTTTCACCTTTTCATGAAATATGTAACTTTACTTGTTTGACTGGAAGTGAACATGGTGCAGGACAGTTGATTGCAAATGCGATGTAGGCAGATTTTTCAAAAGTAGCAACTACAGTCAACTGGGCCCTGGGCAATCCTGATTGAATATGCATGATATGGAGCAGCTGCTAAATATTTTAAGATGAGGTTTATAACAAAGGCTTCCGATAGGTGTTTATTATAACACTTAAGTGCAATCTTACAAACCAGGCACGAAAATGAGTACACTGCACAACAATTCTGCATGATGAGGGGAAAATCAACCATCTGGCCACCTACAACTGGGTCAGTGGTGGTGAACTGCCTTTGTCTACTTCCTGCCCCCTAGTAACACCTGTATGCATGGAGTTTACAGGTACCTCAAGTTACCTTCAAAAAGTGAACACTGAGCAGGTGTCTTACATTTGTTGGTATCGAGCATGCCCAACTCCAAGTGTAGGGAAAACAGGTGACCTTTAATGCGTCCCTTTTGGTCATAATCACTTAACGGCCTAAAATGTCACTGAAATATTTGGCAAGATGTGACACACCCATGTATTTTCAAAGTATATTGACTTAAGTGCATTTGCTTTGATGTTGCCTAGCAGATTTGTGGTGTAACACTCAGTATGTTCAATCTAGATTGAAAACAGTGCACCTTTTCCAGTAAGGAGCTACATTCATTCTGATGCAGCAAACCCCAAACAGCCTGCAATATAGCAGCCTCAGTCATACTGCTCAGAGTAAAGATGTTATAACGGGGATGTAAAACTGATTTGTTGGCTAAGCTTATGCTGTGGTTGTACAGAAGTAATATGGGTATTAAAACCTTGCATGCAACATGTGTTCCTTTTTAATATCAAACCGGTAAAGAACCAAGTTCTGTGAATCCATGCAACTAGCATTTAACACAGGCAATATGAAGAGTTATGCAGGATGCAAGATATATTGAGACTGCTGGAAAACTGCAGGCCAGTCGGATTAATTGTGGTGCATTTAAGTGTGATGAAACCGCTTTCAAAAGCAAAATACATTTCTCCCCCCCCCCCCCCCCCCCTGTAAAATTCAAGCTGGTTCTTTCATGACTGTCTGACTCCCTCTCCTGGCAATAGCTCAGTTGTTGTACTTGTACATAAACCACAACAGGAAAGAGACATAGTATATACAGAGCTGGTCAGTGGCCCTGCTTGGCGGATCACTTGTTTTAACATGGTAATATATAGCAATGTAGAATAAAAGGGGAATGGTGTTTCTTTGGGGGGGAAGGGGGGTGGTGTGTGTGCATACCTTTTAATGATTACACTTTGGAATTGTTCAGTAGTAATGAATATTTAACACTATGGCTTCCAGGGGGCAGCAGTCTTGGCTGCCCTGTTCGTCAAGGAGTGTGGGCTGTTCCAATGACTCCTGACTGACACCGGCTGGGTCTCTATGTCAGGGAGTGCAATCTGACGTGCTTGCCACTCAGCATGTCTCCTGGAGTCCCCCTGTGCCCTTACCCTGTCTTCTTAGTCTCTCTCCATTTGCTGGATGCACAGAACAGATTTGTTAGGGATCCCACACTCCTGTAGGGTCCGGCTGAGGTCAGGGAATCTCCTCCTGGGGACCTCCATTGACTCAACGCTGCAGTTGTTACACGACACGCCGGTCTTCGCTTCAGCTGCAGCCAGGACAGCATGGAGGGTGTCTGAGGGACGGAAGTACCGTTCAAACCTCTGGCCGGAGGCGGATCTGATAGCTAGGAGCAGCCGGGGCTCTTGATCCGAGGGCTCATGCATGTTCACAAGCCCCTGGGAGTCCTCTCCCACTGAGGGCCTATGGTTTCCTGCCGCCTCCCCCGTTCTGGTCTGCCCTCGGTACAGCGCTTTTACCGGCCGCTCATACTGTTCGGTGGCCAGCCTCATCGAGGCGGTCTCCCGGACCAACTCCTCGGCGCGGTCCCCACCACCCGCTGTCCCAATGGATGGGAGCACTTTATACCGGTTCAGGGAGGAGGACGGGGGCCTGGACGGGAGCTGCTGCCTGATCTCGGGGACATCCTCTTGTCCGATCCGGGGAGCCCGCCCTGCCAGGGAGAGCCGCGTGGGGGGAGGCGAGGCCCGGCAGGAGTAGGCCTCCGGGTGGTTCCGGGAGAAGGTCTGCGGGTTGGTCCTGGTGCGGCCTTTGGCGGATTTGGGCCTGGTGACGTGCATGCTGTGCAGGGAGTCTCCGGTCCAGGGGATAGTGAGGCCTGCAGAGGGGGCCGAGGCCATCACCTCTCACTGCACCTGCAGGGATCGGACACCGGTCATACACACACCCGGGATCTACCCCGCCTCTTACATTCATTTCCCCACCTCCTTCTCCTTACCTCCCCGGTGCCCGGTCCCTCACCCCCGCCAGCAGCTGCTGCCGCCATCGACCCCGCAGCTCCCGCTCGTAAACAACTGCGCGTTCCCCAGGCAACCGGCGCGTAGGACGTCGCACATGTACGTCATTACGTCTGGCAGCTGGTCACGTGGGAGGATAGGGCGCAGTGTCCCCTCTCTGAGTGACGTCATGACGATATGGGTTGGTAGAAGCCAAGAAATGCATCGGGCTTTTCCCATGCAAATGAATCCCATTATTATGTTTATTCATATTGCCACTTATTATAACTGGGAGCCTTTATTTTTATTTGCTGGTGTTGTACTCCTGTACTAATAATGATAACTATGTATTAAAAGGCTCCCACTTTAATTAGGTTAAAGCAGATGTAGGGTACAGCAGGCTCCCATTGTACCTATTTAGTTGGCACTATACCTATTTGTTATGTCATGCTCGTATTGTGAGAGGCAAGGAGCTGTCCCCCATTGGCCGAAGCTCAAAACGTTCAGCTAATTACAACAGCTAGAAGATCGACGATGGCTTAGATATATGATCAGTGTAATATAGGAAAGGTATCACTACTTCTATTATGTATGTGTAACGGATTTTCTGGCCTAGCCGGACCCACCCAATCTCACATTGGCCCCTGTGGTCTAACCAGTCCCCATTACAGTGTAGTGTCTGGTGGTGCACCTGTTGGCAACAGGACTCCTGAGTCTCCCGCATGATGATGTGTGGGGATTGCCAACCCAGACAGGCAGCTGAGGTAGTGTGTGTAGCCAGGTCTCCCCAGCACTTCAGCACCCCCCTCACCTGGCTGTCGATCGCGGGGGCCGCCGCGTCCAATGGCGGCTCCGTCCGGCGATGGCAGGGGAGAGGTCCCGGCTCGGGGGTTGCCGGGGACGCGTGCAGCCGGTTGCCAAGGCCGCACGCGCGTCTCAAGGCTCCAGGCGCTCCCGGAGCCGGGCGGTAAGGGCGCCGCCATTGTCCCTTAGTTCGCGCATGCGCAGTGGTCGCGCATGCGCAGGGAGAGCCCCAGAGTCAGGGCAAAGTTGCGCGAGCGTAGGGACAGCCGAGAGAAGGTACAGGCAGCATCAGGAAGCTTGCGCAAGCGCAGTGCAGGGTAGGAAAAGCCCGCGAACCCCTAGCCATTCAGGGAAGGCTCTGAGCTGGGACTACAGATCCCATGAGCCTCTGTATGCCCCACGTGACACCAGGGAGCCAATAGGGCTTAAGAAGCCTCTAGAGAAGAGATACATTTGGCGGGCTTACAGCACGTTAGCTAGCAGTCAGAGACCGGAGCAGCCCAAGGAAGGAGGTAGGGTACAGGAGTCCAGGACTCGCTGTACTAGGCCAGCACCCCCTGGGTCTGAGGTAGCTAAGTACTCTGAGAGAGAGTGTTGCCAGGGACTGCTCTAGTGAGAGGGACCCTGTCACTCAAGTTAATCCATTGGAGCAGGGGAGCTGTGAGGGAAGGCAGGGCGCGGGGAGCGAGTACAGCTCCTGCGGCCCTATAGGTACCCGCACCCCAGTTAGGCCCCAACTCCACACTAGGGTAGTGGGTAATTTCTGAGGGAGGCCCCAGATAGGGACGCTGCCCTTAGTATTAGAGTGCTGCCTTGTCAGAGTCACAGCGGTCAGTGCTGTGAGGTCTGACAGGCAGGCACCTTGTTGCGCAGCACGTTGGCTGTCAGCATTTAGTGAGGCTGAAGGGACTTGGGTAGTTAGGGGAGTGGGACAGGTCCTTAACCCCTTTAGGCCCATAGGAGTTCCCCAAGCCACTACAGGTTGCTGTACTATAGGGACGGCCTATAGTGTAGCACGTGCTACTTAGACTAGATAGGGACACAGCGGCTGCTGCTGTTCCTGTTGAAGCGGTTCGGACCCACGTTGGGGTCCGCAGAGACTATTCCGGAATGGGACCGCCCTGACGGTCCACGCGTGCCAGGAGTTCGGTTGGAGGATCAGACGGATTGATCACATGTCTGACCCTTTGCGAAGCCAGTTGCTGATCCGAGTACCGGAGTGCTCGGCAGGTATCTGATACATAAGTGCACCACCGGGCCCTTAGCTTAACTGTGACTGCGCAGTCACCCATTGACTCTGCAAGAGTGCGGGACATTGGGTGGGGTTTCTTTGGACACTGGGTGGGCTCACTTGGTGTTGGGGAAGCGTCCTGCGCGACGCAGTAGGTGTCTCCTCTAGAGAGGGACACAGGTTATATAAAGGTATTGCGTGATATGTTATACTGCTTGTTAGTAAAGGTATAATCACTGTGTATGTTAATATAATCACTGTGTATGTGTTTATTGATTGTCCTGCGAGGAACCACTCCCCCTCTGGTGGGAGCCATCGCAGGTGGAGGCGCTGCATCATTGTAAGTATTATCCCTAGTGTAATTGCCCCAGGTTCCCCGTGGCGGAAGCTCAGCCCTCCTGTGAGCCAACAGGTTATGCACCACACCGAGTAACAATATGTTTCCTGCACCCACACAGTAGAATCTGCGATTGGGGGGGGGGGGGGAAACCCGTTACATGTGCATGAGTCCTACCTAGATCCAGTGCAGCGCCTCCACCTCATCAGGATCCCAGCGTCCGCTTGTGGATGGTCCTGGTGAGGAACTCCTCTGTGGTGCACTCCTCTGTGTAATCACTCCACACTTACACACGAGGGTATGATTTAACAAGATCATCTTTATTGATTTGCGGCGGGCCAGCTGCCCCTCACAGCGATTGTACTAAGCCGCTCATGTTCACCGCACTTCCCTTTGAAAGGTGTCCTTTCCCAAATTGGTGGATTCCCTATCTCCCCTTAGAGAGATTTTCCCTGTGCCATGTCCCTGGTCACAGTATCATGAGCTGCATTCTCCCAAGTCTGTACTCAGACTTGCTCCTTCTACAGCCAACCAACTGAACTCTTCTCATAACCTCTGAACCACTTCTGAACACACTAACTTTTGAGCAGTGCTGTGCCTTATGTATCCTCTGGGGGCTGACACAACTCTGACATCACTAATCATGGATTCGGAGCATGTGACCACTCCCATCCATATATAGGGCACCTCACCAGAGTGTGAGGGCAAACCTCCATAATTACTGCTGGCATGCCCAAACTTACCAGGCCTTACTGTCAGCAGGAGAGATGACTGTAATCCATTTTACAGCATGGTTACATTCTCCCCCTGGTGAATCCCACCGTCCCCGGCTGGGACCTAAATTTGAAGTACCTTTCTTCAGGAAGCACTGTAAAATGAATGACACACATAATTAGTCACAACATTGATAGATTCACAAAACATATTGCGCCAAGCAAGCCCTCACCAGCAGCCACTAGCTTACGCAACAGCCATCCTGTTCCCCCTAATAATAGTGACGAGGATCGGGTTTCTTAACTTCCCGACCCCCCATGTCCAGGACGGTCACACTATAATTACGTGACGACCCCCTTTCAGGCCAATACACCACTTTATGCTTATAGACACTCCTGCCTATACTCCACACCCGCATAAGGTGCGCTATCCTCTCCTCAGCTCTGCTGCCCTTAATGGCACCCCCCTTATTGACCATATACTCCTCTATGGTCTCTCGCAACCATCTGTCCCTATTGTCCTAGATCTCCTGCATGAGGGGTTCTGGAACGTAGGGATATTCCAAGCCATGGGAATACTAGTACTTGGCGGTAATAGCCCTCTCAGCCCGGCTGCACCGAGTCAAATTAGCATTCCCTGCCCTCCCTGGCAACACCCAGGACAGGGGCTCGTCTGGGTCCACGGGGTCTGTCAGTATACTGGGACCCTTGGGCTCTATACTGCCGTGACAGATTTGAAACCACCGCTCCTGCATCTCCTTTTGCCGTTTCTCCGGCGTAAATTCCCCCTTAGCCCACCAGTAATCTACTACATCCTCCCTTTGTAGTGGGAACCGAGTCCGGTCCATCCATCCCACATAACCCTCGAATAATGGGGCCCACCACCAGGTCTCCCTAACCTTCTCGGGCTCTGACTCTAGGGAATCTCCCTCCTCTGTGTCCCCCCAGGAAGACACTCCCGATGTCCCAGTAGATCGGGACTTAGGCCACCCCACTCGCTTTGGCCTCTCCTCTAACTTCACGATAGCCACGCTAGGGCTCCAACTAGACGTAGATGCCTCCCCCGAATAGCCTCCACCCACCGACCCATCATCGGACGTATAACTCGCCAGTCTCTCCCCAGTCCGTTCCTCACCGGTTCCCTGGGACCCTCTCGACATTCCCAAACTGGACGTGGACCCCCGGGAAAAGGTGACTGGGACAGGGGCTTTATCTAGGGCATGGGTTTGGGCGTATGGACGGGCAAATGGTATCCGCGGGGTTCCGACCCGCTCTCTACCCTTAGATTGTCCAGGATCACTGCGAGGACTCTCCGCTGGTTGAGCCTCACCCTTCTCGACTCTCCTCACAGCTTACCAGCTCTTTGTTGTCACAGGTGATCGGGAAGCACTGCCCGATCGCCGAGTCGTTGTTGTCATCTCTCCGGTCGTTCCGCTACCTCCGCCGGAAGTGACGTCATCACCGGAACCGGAAACTCCACCGTCTTGAGATGGATCCCCATGCGGGATCTCTTCTTCCAGGACAAGTGGTACTCCCGGTAAGTGGTAGTTTCCTCCCGTTTTCTCCACAGGATACTGCCACAGGCCAGATCACTGCACCGGACGACACTCTGGGTTCCTCATCGGAGGAATCCGCTTCCACTCTGCTCGGGGTCATCGTTCGTGGCGACCGCCTTTTAGTCTCTCGATCGGTACGCTGACCGACCGCTCCTTTCTCCTCGGGCTCGGCCTTAACAACCGGCCCCGATCCCCATTCTCCGGGATCCGCACTTTCTTTCCACAGTGCACCGGGGGACCCGGCGGACAGCCTAGCCATATCCCCCGCGGGTTCGATAGTCTGGATGGGCACAAATGTAGGCATAGGCCACAAGTACTGTGTACCACATTGCGGACAGCGCGCCGCCGTGCCCACGGTACCGCTGGGTAGCCTGCATTGTAGACAGAGGCACACCACAGTCTCGGTGCCCGCCACCCGAATCACCAGTAAGCCTCCTGGTGCTGAATAGGGTTTAGTGGAGACCATCATAGTCGCTTCTTGTGGACAGGCCATTGTCACGGTAAGAGACACTCGCCGTAACGGTCTGTTCAGCGTACTGGCTCCTCGTGACTGACGAGCAGGGGTTGGATTGCCAACCACTCCCTTGACTAGCTCCACCCTCATCTGGCAAAGCTGGAAACCACCCCCACTTGTTGCAATTATGGGAGGGTCCCACAGTCTTATAGAATGTCCCGGAATTAGGGCTGTACTCTTCGCAGTCCTGGGGGGCGCGGCTTCAGGTTTCGCGCCAACACCCAAGCACCACTCCTTATTTGGCGCCATCCCCGGCCAAATTTTCTCAGCCTCTTTATCCTTTCTTTCACAGGCAGCACCAATTACAGTGATCACATTCTGTAAGGGTGCGGCCGGCTCACCAGCTCCTCGTTCTGCAAGCTTCGTTCCCACTGGGCACAATTGGAAACCACTCCCCCTGGTTGAGATTAGGGGGAGGTCCCACAGGTTGATCGGCTGGCTCAGCACCGGGGCTGAGTTAGTCACTGTCCATGAGGGCGCGGCCTCAGCTTTCGCGCCATTACCCCCAACAGGGTGGGGTTCTTTCTTTGGCGCCAATCCCTGCCAACTGTCTGCAACTTTTGCAACTGCAGGATTCTCTGCAACGAGCCCACGCGGTCTCCCAGGGAAGCGGGAGCCGCCATTTTGACTTGCATTGACATTCATAGGAGTAACTGAGGTAGCTTCTGATGTGTTGTACGCTGACTGGCAAGCAAATCCACCACTCTCCCCACATATTACTACAATGTCCTCCTCACTATCATCTGGAGTAATACTCCGCGGCCCTAGGAAGGACCAGAACTGCGCGGCCACAGCCTTAGCACCACTCCACAGCAGGCTCGTGAAAGTCATTTCCATAGCATGCTCTTCACCCGCACACACGCCATGTGCGCTCTCTCCATTATCCTCCGTCCGCCATCTTGGACCTTCCGAACCGCATGGATCCTCCATTCTTGCGGTCGCCATTCTTTCACTGTACTTAGGATTATTGTACATGGAGCTCCTCTCTGCGGGGCAGCTACCACACCGGTACAATAAAGATTACCTTGATGCACAACCTTGTGTACCTAATGTAGGCTGGACTCGTGTTTGCACTATCTCAGGCTAGGCTCACTCTCTCAGTGTCTCCTGTGTCTCCTTCCTCCCAGTCTGTGCTCCCTTCGGTAAGTGGTCTGGAATGGGCTAGAGTACTCTGGCTCTTCCATGCAGTACTTGGGCGTCTACCTACTGTTGGCTAGCCTAGCGCAGACCCTCTCCAGAATTCCTGACCACGTTAACAGGCTATCCCTTCAGGCATCCTACCAACTAGCACTGCCTCAAGGTGACTAGAACAGCTATAGCCCCTCTCCAAACCTCCAACTCCTTTCAGGCCCCTAGGTCGTCCCTGCAAGCTGACTATACTCCATCAGCCCCCTGACTACCCCTAGGTCCGTCCCAACGCAGCACAAAGTGGCAGCAGACACTCCCTGTTTCCAAGTGACCTAGCAAAAGCCTGTCCTGTTGACAGGTATCTCAGTAGCACCTCCAAATGTAACGGATTTTCTGGCCTAGCCGGACCCACCCAATCTCACATTGGCCCCTGTGGTCTAACCAGTCCCCATTACAGTGTAGTGTCTGGTGGTGCACCTGTTGGCAACAGGACTCCTGAGTCTCCCGCATGATGGTGTGTGGGGATTGCCAACCCAGACAGGCAGCTGAGGTAGTGTGCATGAGTCCTACTTAGATCCAGTTCAGCGCCTCCACCTCATCAGGATCCCAGCGTCCGCTTGTGGATGGTCCTGGTGAGGAACTCCTCTGTGGTGCACTCCTCTGTGTAATCACTCCACACTTACACACGAGGGTATGATTTAACAAGATCATCTTTATTGATTTGCGGCGGGCCAGCTGCCCCTCACAGCGATTGTACTAAGCCGCTCATGTTCACCGCACTTCCCTTTGAAAGGTGTCCTTTCCCAAATTGGTGGATTCCCTATCTCCCCTTAGAGAGATTTTCCCTGTGCCAGGTCCCTGGTCACAGTATCATGAGCTGCATTCTCCCAAGTCTGTACTCAGACTTGCTCCTTCTACAGCCAACCAACTGAACTCTTCTCATAACCTCTGAACCACTTCTGAACACACTAACTTTTGAGCAGTGCTGTGCCTTATGTATCCTCTGGGGGCTGACACAACTCTGACATCACTAATCATGGATTCAGAGCATGTGACCACTCCCATCCATACATAGGGCACGTCACCAGAGTGTGAGGGCAAACCTCCATAATTACTGCTGGCATGCCCAAACTTACCAGGCCTTACTGTCAGCAGGAGAGATGACTGTAATCCATTTTAAAGCATGGTTACATATGTAACGGGTATCCCCCCCCCCAATCGCAGATACAGTGGGGGTGCGGAGTACATACGGTGTTACCAGGTGTGGTGCTTTACCTGTTTGGCTCACAGGAGGGCTGAGCTTCCGCCACGGGGAACCTGGGGCAATTATATTAAGAGTAACACAGTACTCGGTGCAGCGCCTCCACCTGCGATGGTTCCTAGCAGAGCAGGAATTGTTCCTCGCAGGACACATACAAATACTCGCACACCTTAAGTATGATAACCAATAACGTTTACTTAGGAAACATAACACACCATAAACATGCACAGAATGACGTGTGTCCCTCTCTAGAGGCAACACTGACCACGGCGTCGCGCAGGACGCTTCCCCAACACAGGATGATCCCACCCCGTGTCCATAGGATCCCCACCCAATGTCCCACACTCTTGCAGAGAGAGGATATGGGTGACTGCGCAGTCACTATTAAAGCTAATGGTCAGTTGGTGCACTTGTGGCTGTAAAGTACCTGCCCGAGCACTCCAGTGCTCGGATCCGCAACACTTCGCAAAGGATCTGTCGCTCGGTGATTCCGTCTGATCCCAAACTGGAGATAGTCTCTGTGGGCCCCGACTGAGCCCGAACCTCTTCCAGGAAAACGCAGCGTCCGCTGTGTCCCTATCTAACTCTAGCGCTACTGTGACAGGATCCCTAACCTAGGGCCTGTCCCTGTAGCACCACAAACTGGGGAGTGAGGACCTATCTGGGACCTAAGGGGTTAATAGCCTGCTCCGCTCCCCTAACTCTTCCCAGTCCTGACTCTCACTAACAACTAGCACTCGCAGCTACGCGCTGCAACCTACTGGATGCGTGCTGCACAAATACTTTGCCTTCTTGTCAGGCCTCACAGCACTGCCAGCCGTGACCCTGACAAGACAGCACACACACGCACTAAGGGCAGCGTCCCTATCTTGGGCCGTCCCTCAGCACTTACCCACTAACCTGGTGGGGAGTTGGGGCCTACCTGGGATGTGGGGGGACCTTACGCGGTGCAGGAGCTTCACTTGCTCCCTGCACCCTTCCTTCCCCTTCAGCTCCCCAGCTCCAACTAACTAGCATGAGGCAAGCCCGCGAAATGTATCTCTTTTCCTTCTGAGAAATCCTAAGCCCTATTGGCTCCCGGGCATCACGTGGGGCACGCAGAGGCCCCTGGGACTCGTAGTCCCTGCCTAGAGCCTTCCCTGGTAGGTTAGGGCTTTTCGGGCTTTCCTCGCACTTCCCTGCGCATGCGCAATCTATCTGGGACTCTCGCAACCTCTCCTGGGCTTTTTCTGCACTTGCGCGACTTTTCTCTGGCTCTGGGGTACTTTCTGCGCATGCGCGATCACTGCGCATGCGCGATCACTGCGCATGCGCGAGTAGCGGCAATGGCGGCCCCCGCTAACCGGGTGCGCCGCCGGGACTCTCAGCGCTCCCTGCACTGGCCCCCACCCTCGCGTTGTGCCGCCGGAGCTCCAGGGACGCCGAGCGCTCCCTGCACTGGCCCCCACCTTTGTGAACAGCCTGCGGGTCCGTCGCTGCCTCCGACGGCACCCGCGACCACGCTGACACAAAGGAGGGGGGGTCTCTGGTGGTCTAGGGGCACCAATGCTACATGTATATAATAATGAATTACATGTGTTTTATTGGTAAACTGATTTTTGCATATACAGGCAGTCCTCGCTGTCCAGTGTTTCACTTTACAACGAATGGCATATCCAACGCAACCCTAAGGGCCGTTTTTCTACGCCTGAATGCGTTATCCAATGCTCACCGCCACTAATTAACATGAAACTCATTTTACAACGGTTTCATTATCCAACTTCCAGAACGCATTCCAGTGGGTAACCCGAGGGCTGCCTGTAATAATTTGCATGTGTACTGGTACTGTCATTGGAAAAGCTTAATGGCTAGTAAGCTCCTCTATCCCACATTGACAGAGGAACAAAAAGGTGTAATATTTTATGGACACAATGTTTGCGGGTCCGGTAAAGGTGTGAGCTGCTCCAGGCATGTTCGTTTGCAAGGGCCACAATAACTGAGATTCTGTGAAACAACATATATTTTTAATTTTTTTTTAACATAAGTGCTGATTTTATAAGTGAGGCTCAACTAAAGTTTATCAAACGCTTATGCTAACAATCCGTGAGACTGACTTCAAATCAGAGAGAATCACAGAAAATCAGTAAAGAATAGTTTTTTTTTTTTTTTAAACAGAAAATGTAGGTTTATAAACAGAAAGTAGCAATACTAACATTGCATGTCAACCACTGATTTGTGTAATACGCACTATTCAAGTTAATGATTATGAAGTAATCTTATCAGCATCCAATCACAACTCCGATAATGTAATTAATTGGAGTCTTGTTCTAACGCGACAGACAGGGTGGGTGGGTGGGGGAGAGACAGGGAGGGGGAGAAAGGGTGGGTGGGGGGAGAGACTGGGTGGGGGGAGACTGGGGGGGGAGATTGGGTGGGTGGAGGGGAGAGACTGGGTGGGAAGAGGGTGGGTGGAGGGGAGAGACTGGGTGGGGAGAGGGTGGGTGAAGGGGAGAGACTGGATGGGGAGAGGGAGGGGGGAGAGTGGGGGAGACTGGATGGGGGAGAGAGACTGGGTTGGTGCGGGGGGAGAGACTGGGTGGGTGGTGGGGGGGGGTGAAGACTGGGTTGCCAGTGATTGTGGGTGCAGCCCCCCCCCCCCCCCGTCCAGTAAATGTTCCCTGCGGCGCGTGTGCCCTTCAGCCAGCTCACCCCGGTCGGCAGCGGATGTTTCCTCCTCCCCCAGGTCCCGCGGGGTGTGGAGGAGAACAGTGGAGCCGCGCTCGTAAGCACGCACACTCTCCCAGCGCCATGCCGGCATGTGGGGGGCGGGAGGTGGCGCCTCATGGCCCGCTCCTCCCGCATACACTCTCCCGCTGGAGCCCTACCCCCGCCGCATGCTCTGCCAGTGGTGTGTGGGCGACAGTGCGATGGTGACGGTAATGTGTGAAATTGTGTTGCGGAGCGGGCGTGAAGTGAGTGTGATTTAAATATTTGTGCAGAGTGTTAGTGTGAGATTTAGAGTGCGGAGCGGCGACAGGGGTGTTTGTAGCGGGCGGGAAGGGAGTGTTCGGCGGGACATTTTGAGTGCGGAGCGGCTGGGAAGGGAGTGTGTAGCGGCCTAGTGTGGAGCGTCAACAGAGTTTGTTGTGTCCGTGAAGGAAGTGTGGAGGGCGGGCGGGAAATTTTCAGTGTGGAGCTGAGGGGGGAAGGTAAGCTGCGGGTGAGGGGGGATGATGGGGGGGGAGCCGGCGGCAGCTACCGCATTGGTGTCGCTTGTGGGAAAGTTGGTGAGGGGAGGTGAGCTGTGGGTGAGGGGGTATGATGGGGGGGGGGGGGAGCCAGTGGGGGGGGGGGCTGTGGGTGAGGGGGTTGTAAAGTGGGTTACACTTACCAAGGTCGGTGTGTGAGTCCCAGGGGGGTGACAGTCTCAGGAGGTATGGTGAGTCTGCAGGGGTGAGAGTCTGTGGCAGTATGTGTTTGTGTGTGTCACAGTGGAGTAGGTGTGTCTGTGATGTCAGCATACCTCTTGGCCAATGAGAGTCGTGGGGGAAGCGGGCCATGGGCGGGCGGACCGACGGACCAATGAGAATCCCCACATCTACTAACAATCAAATAACTTTCAATTTTATATATATAGATGAATAAGTTGCTGGTACAGAACTACAACATTTGGTCCAAAAGGATGTAAATGACTTTTGGGGGGCAAAAAAGTCAGCAAAATCTTACGCATTTTTTGCCATTTGCACCACTTTTTAGCATTTCTAGACATATTCTATTTTGTCTGCATTAAAATCCCACCACACCAGGGAATTTGAACATAATTATTAGCGAACAGTTGAGGGTATTGATGAAATGTGTCACTCCTTTGCTGTTGGAGGATTGTCGTATCGGACATGTAACAGACATTCATTATTTCATATTGTTCATTATCTTGCAATATAATTACATACAGGATAATCCTCTGTAAAAAAAAAAGCAATAAAGAACCGTATTAAATACTTTTCTTTAACTTATTGTGCTGATATTAACATCTCACGGTTCCTGTTTATGAGCATTTCTGACCTTAAAAGGGTACTCTCTTTGAATGCTGAAAATGCCAACCAATTATTCCAGTTGTCTCTGCTACCAGAGTTCAGCAACTTAATTAAATGTTAATTAACCTTCAATGTTAAGATCACATCCTCCTAACTACACAGTAACAATAAGAGTTCTTTTTTTCCCACCCAAAAAGGGACCGAATTAAAATAATCTTTAACCGTTTTGCCGTTGGTGAAGCCTCCATCTTATTGCACAGCGACATTGGTGCCATTTTGTTAACCGGTTCACTGCCTGGGGGGGGGGGGGGGGGGCAGCATTGTGTTTATGGCACCATTGTCAGTGGCGGGGATAATTACTTCCAAGATACCTACAGAGCAGGACTACTGGTTACTAAAGGTTACTGCAGAAAGCTGCATCACTTCATCGCCTAGAGCCAGTGTCAGGTTTTAGGAAATGCTGCCCTTAGGCACTAACCTAGTGCGCCGTCCTCTTCCAGTGCTGTGCTGTCCCGTTGTCATGGCAACGTGATGCCGCGCAAGCACGATTGGCGCGTGGGCCAGCAAATTCTGCCACTCCAAAATGTTGCCGCCTTAGGATCAGGCCTATCAGCCTAATGAGCAGTGGGGGTTTTTTTCAAACCTTTTTTTTGGGGGGGTTCAGAAACACTATAATTATATTGTGAAATTCTGTAGAACCCCAACCCTCTCTAATAGCACGTCTGAGATCAGAAGCATTGTAAGGAACCCCAACCCTCTCTAATAGTGCATGTCATGATAATATCATGAAATATGTATTTTAATCAATCTAGTGCTTGAGGGGTAAATGTAGCTACAGTTTGATTTTAAAAATACAATATGTTGGGTTTATAAAAGGTCAAGACTTTTCCTGGGTCTGTGCTGATCATCAAAAAGGACTTAATTGGGTTGCGGGGGGCTATCACGGATGGCCCACTTCAAGTGATATGTGTTATTTCAAAGGCAATAAACGATTACCAGACACTATTCTGTCAGCCTCAAAGAAAACTAAACGTTCTTGAATGATTACTGGTGCATTCCATACAGTGGTGACACAGGTCATACCTTAGTTGGAGGACTGTAAAATGTCCTTTATATTGTTCTATATTTTACCCCAGCATAACAGTACTCAGCATTCTGGTCTTAGCATATATAAAGAAACATTTATTTTGAAGATAAATACTCACATTCAAAAATAGTATAAAATGGTGGTGACGTTCAAATAAGTTATAATATCTTCAAAGATGGTTGCATATTATTCTGTTCCTGGAAAACATACTTATGTTTGATCTTGATTATCATGATGTTAAACCTGGTTCCTCCTTTCTCCTGGTGTTAATTCTTCTCTCACGTCCTTCTGATGTAATTCCTCTGTCCTCCTACTAGCTACATACTATTAGTATTTATCCAGGTAATATCCCTTAGTCAGCCCTTGCTTCTACTAATTCTATTAACAGGTAAGGTCCTACAGCTTATAACTGATGTCATATATGAAAAAGAACTACCACCCTCCATAAAAATTTATTACCAAATATGGCATATCTTCTGGAAAGATCTCAGAACTCCTGTCTCCTAGGTGCGTGGCCTCTTAGGTGCCGCAAAAGTTGTATCCAACGCTTCTCTACACTTGGAGCCTGCACAGCTTTCCACATTGACACCGCAGCGTTCCCGCAGCACAATATCTGGCACTCTGTGTGTGACGGCTCGTCACAGATCCCTACATTTCTCCACGCGGGCATTGGGGGTAGCTTCAACACGTGTCGGACTGGCACCATGAACACAGCTGTTCAAACGCACTCCCCGGGTCTTTCCCCGCGGCTGGCTTGGGTGCTCCCACAGAAAGCTGAACTCGGAATTGAATTGAATTTGCGGAAATTACGTATTTGGAAAACACACAGTGCCAGCTAGCTGATGTATATGGAAGGAAGGATAGTCTCGGATATATCTTCAGATTTGTCTTCAACCACGAACTGGCGGTACAATGCATCAGCCTTCGGGTTCTTTGAACCAGGAATATAGGAAATAAGATAATTGAATCTAGAGAAAAGAGTGACCAGCGGGCCTGGCGAGCTCCAAGACGACGGGCGTTTTCTATGTACAGTAAATTCTTGTGATCAGTAAGAATTGAAATGGGGTTTTCGGTACCTTCCAGTAGCTGCCTCCATTCCTGTAGTGCAAGTTTGATAGCAAGGAGCTCCCGGTTACCAACGTCATAATTCTTTTCCGCCGAGGAAAATTTCTTGGAAAAGAAACCGCAGGGATGCAGTTTGGACTGAGGACATTGCGTCTGAGACAGGATAGCGCCCGCCCCAACGTCAGACGCGTCCACCTCCAGAGTAAACGGTAGTTTAGGGTCTGGGTGACATAGAATAGGTGCAGACCCAAAAGCTTCTTCGAGAGATTTGAAGGCTTGAAGTGCCGCAGATGGCCAGGAGGAAGTGTTTGCTCCTTTCTTTGTAAGAGCAGTGATAGGGGCAACGGTAGACAAATTTTTTTTGATGTATTTGCGATAATAATTAGCAAATCCTAGAAAACGTTGAATTGCTTTTAAAGAGGTGGGTTGTGGCCATTCTAGTACTGCCTTGTGTTTGGCAGGGTCCATGGAGAATCCAGTGTCGGAGATAATATAACCAAGGAATGCAATGGACGTCTGGTGAAACAGGCACTTTTCTAGTTTCGCATGTAAATGATTCTCCCGGAGACGGGACGAGACCAGCTTGGTATAGTGAATGTGTTCAGAGAGAGATTTAGAAAAGATAAGAATGTCGTCAAGATAGACAATGGCAAAAAGATGGAGGAGGTCCCGAAAAATCTCGTTAACAAATTCTTGGAATACTGCCAGACATTACAGAGACCAAAGGCGTGACTAAATATTCGTAGTGTCCGTCACGAGTGTTGAAGGCCGTCTTTTATTCATCGCCTTTGCGTATACGAATAAGGTTATATGCCCCGCGAAGATCCAATTTGGAAAATATATTGGAGCCTTGTAAACGATCAAAAAGCTCAGAGATGAGCGGTAGAGGATAACGGTTCTTCACAGTGATCTTATTAAGCGCTCTGTAGTCTATACAAGGGCGCAGAGACCCGTCTTTCTTTTTAACAAAGAAGAAGCCAGCCCCGTCTGGAGAGGAAGAGTGCCTAATAAATCCCTTCTTCAGATTCTCTTGAATGTATTAAATTCTCACTTTCTTTTCATTTTAAACACACTTTATATATCAAAGTTTCCTTCCTGTAAAACTGTTGCAATTCTAGGGTGATAGTAACAAAAAAAACAATAGTTTTTTTTCTTTTTCTTTAATATATCTGGCGCAGTTATTTTCCCATAAACCCCATTGTCTTTAGGTTGATTTACAATCTTGATTTCAATCACGCAGGGATAAGTGTCACTCGACTCTTATGATAAAAGGTTTCTTGAAAGCTAGAACGACTCATCTTGACTTCCTACACTTCCTGAATATAAGAAACCCTATAATCTCATTACAGTCGATGACCCTAACACTAATAACCTATACCTGAGCGTCTCTCCCTGTATCTGACAGCGGTGACTGCAACATATGGCGGCGATACGGAATTTGGGCAGAGGATACAGAAAGTGACGGGAAAATCTTGATGCCATATCATACCTTCAACGGCTGTTACTGTGGGATTGGCGGGCAAGGGAAAATGGTGGATGACATCGACTGGTGAGTGACCCAATGCCAGCTGCAGCGACAATGGTGAGAAACCTGAAGTGCTGGAAAGGTGCTAGTTGAAGGCTCCTGTCCTACTTTGGCTATTGGGAGCAGTCTAGGACATTTGGTCATGGACGTTTTGCTGTGACTAAAGTTTCTGTCCACGTTTAGCTGCCCGACACCTTGTCACAGGCACATTACTGTGCCGCCCATTTTGCCTAAAAACCCTTAATCTGAAGCCCTAATTTTAACGCTACCCCATACCCTAAAAACTTCAACCCCTCGTCCTAACACTTCTTCCCCTAAACCCGTTATCCTAATTACCTACCCTAAAATCCGAACCCCCTTACCATAAAACCCCTACCCTTAGCCCGCTATGCTAACCACTAAAGCCCCTTAATGTATTTACCTTATTGGTGAAACGGCCGGCGGGTGAGTGTCCAGCTGCAGAGCGGCTGCGGTCAAGGGTTCCTCTGGCCAAACGGCTGTGACCAAATGTCCGATTCCCATTTATGAGGACCATCTCTTTAACTTCCATGGCAAATGAAGAAACTTTTGTTCAGTGAGACCATAGACACATTACCTATGTGCGACACGGAAGGGCCATTGAGGTGTAGACAGGCTGTACAGTACCATCTGAATACTTTGGGCTGTATCCACAAAGCTCCATTAAATCAGGGCTTATAACGTGACGTTATCTCAAACAAGTACGGACGTTTTGTTAACGCGTATCCTCAAAAATAATTGTATGCAAAAACAGCCGCTCTACTTCTCATTAGCATATAGAAAAATTAGGAGAATCAACTCCAAAACCGATGCTCCAAATAGTGCAGACCATCCACAATACTCATGTATTAGATGCACAACATAAGGTAAGTAAATAACGCTATTGAATCATAGTCCTGTATATGTATAATGGACCTCAAGAAGTCAGACCAGTGGGTATAGGAGACTGACCATCAGGATGGGGCTTCTATAATGGTAAGGAGAAAGGGTTACTCTTTGACAAAGTCCTATTGGTGGACGAAACGCGTCAGAGTTGCCTTGTGGCAGAAGGTTTTTTGACATGCACCGAATAAACAGCCTGCACTTCTGATTGTGTTTGGATTTCCTTTATTGTTACCCCACGGTGAGCAGTGAACCGCCGGAAGCCTTTCTCCTTCTCATTAGCATAGGCTGAACATCACATGATTGAAGAATAACCTTGCTTTACCTTCCAATTACATGGCGTCCAATATGTCCACGATACTCTGATCAAGACCCTGAAAATAGTTCTTTAGCTCAAGTTGAGGAAAGGGAAGTAACGCTAAGTTAATTAAATGATACCTAACTGTTGTGTTACACCCACCTGGACCCTGTAAAAGGACTATTTCCCGGTGTGGATGTGAGAAATGTTAAGTTTAGGTGCCTAAACAGACTTTACGGGACAGGCAATGGTATGATAATGCTTTATTTGCATATCATTTTCATGTCATTATCATTAACACCTATTACAGTAAACCCTGTGCTTTTTATGAAAAATAGTTATTGTGTTATTTGAAGATACATTAGTCTTGTCACTATGTTATGTTAGGTTATCACATTGTGCCTCAATGGAATTTAATGCAATCTGCCCTGTCCAGTATTGGCATAGGTAGGGGAAGAATGCTGTAATGATTCTCACGATGTAGCACTGCAGGCATAGTTATAAGAAAAAGTAGATCATATTATTATACATGTACCCGAACACCTCCTCTCTTTTGGAAATTCCTCCTTCCTGCTTATTTGCATGTCATAACCCAGAATCCCTGGCTGCAGCAAAAGCAGTGTATGCTGAGAGATTATGGGGAACCTGTCTGAGATGTCAATGTGCTCAGAAATGGTACTTGTATTCCCTTTCCTGCTCCTCACTCTCCTCCCTGAGGTCCAGTTTCAAAAGTTGTCAAGCAAGAGGAACTGCCATTTTGTAGCCAGAAATACTTGTCCACGTGTAATTTATTCAAAAGTATCACTTCCTTGAAAACAACAAACTGTGGTATTCTTTTAGCACAGAGCGGGGAGATGGACTACGGAAATATGTGAGCAAAACGGACCCCCTAGTTCAAATTCTGTAAAAAAAAAAAATTTTTAAATCAATAGGTTAAATGGGCAGGTTTTCTGCTTTAAAGCTGTAAATAGGTAATATGTAAATACTCTCTGCAGAGAATACGACAGTTCATTCAAAGCCCTAAAGCATCACTTATTACATGTGTGTGTGTGTGTGTGTGTGTGTGTGTGTGTATATGTATATATATATGTGTATATATATATATGTATATGTATATAGATAGATAGATAGTTACAGTATATAGTTCTTAGATTACAGAAAAGGATTACAAGAACATACAATTACAGTAAATGCAGGACAGTTTTTTTTTAAATAACAAGATAAACCATTAAACACAAATCCCTATACATTACGTTACCATATGTCAGGATTTTCTCCCAAAGAGGTCACAAAACACACCTCTGTTGAAATATTATTTTCATAATACCTTGCTAAATCTTATGTTTTTCCCCATTGAAACAACATAAGCCCAACCCTGTCGTAAATCAGCTGTGAGATTGATGGGTTTACTACAGAGAAAAACACCCCACATCAATAGATCAGGTGGTAATGACGGACACAACGAGACTAATCACGACCATCTTGATCCTAAATTTGAGTGACAAATGGATGTTTGTCCTTGGCACATCTTAACCATGCTGAATGTGGTCTCATTCCATGTCACTCTGTGCCACGATTACAGAAATGTAACTCTTAGTGTGTACAGTAGATGACGTCACATGATATTCTCATTTTTAATAAAGTCCACCATAACCTGTGCGTCTCCTCTCTCTGGAAAGGTAAATAAATTTGACATTTTAAAACAACCCCTACAAGACCCTACATTTGAAAACAAATGCCGCAAAGTGAATTTTGGCACAGTTGCAGTATGCTAGGCTGGCAGCAGCTGCATAAAGGCCGGCCCTGGGAGAGGATCGATGTCTATAGTCACATTAAAATAGTATGAACTGGTGGCCCCGGGAAAGTCTGCTTGTCGGAATATTGGCACACTGGAGCTCTTGGCCCCACTGGGGATTTCCTTGGTTCCAAAGCACTCCAGTCCCACTCTGGATAACTACATTTGCAGCAGCGCCAAGCATAAAATGGTGGTGTATCCCAATGACATTTAATTTGCATTGATACACTTGCTCTAATGAAATGCATGGGAAGGATAGTTTGTATGGCAGAGATGTTTCCTGGGGTCTCTGGACTTTCAAGCCAGCGCTGGTAGAACAGTGCTATTTTGAGGGGGAGAGTTTACAAGAACAGAGTTTAGAGATGAACAAAAACGCCATACATTGATTGTTCTTAGCAAAGGAGACTTTAGTAAATAGACCCTTATGTGTTGTTTCTGCGACAATTTCCCATTTCAAGGTGGGCTCATTATTGTAGTGGAAATTCATTTGTGTTTAGTATTCCAGCATATTTTACATTGTGACTTCAATACATACTGTATATTTGGTTTATCACAGATGCGACCAAGAGGTAATGGCATAAATGGCTCTCTGATATAACCGTGAAATGTAAATATAATTGTATTTAATAATGAAGAACAAGGGGGTGGGCTTCGGGTTCAGATAATGTCTCCATGATGTGGCTTTTCCAATGACTTTCCATGAAATGTTGTTTTTGAGGTTGTTATACTGTGCTCAGTATTTAAAGGATGGGATGCAAATGTGTCTTAATGAAACTAACCACACCTATAATCAGGTCATGATATCGGCATCACTCCCTTTTCCCCCCCTCTTCCTTGCATTCCAGAAACATTCGCTCAGTGGCTGCTGAATTAATGGCATACTGTAGTTGGATAGGTGAAAAAAGCAGGCACATCAAATACTACAATAAATGTGTCTTTACTAGCTCAACATTTCGACTTTGGAGCTATTATTCAAGTGCACTTGGGAAAGGTTCCATTGGGATTTCAAAATGTTGAGCTAGTAAAGACACATGTACTGTACCATTTGGTGTGCCTGCTTTTTTGACCCCTTGACATAGTAGTTTAATGTGTTAGCAGTCTCTCTCTCTCTCTCTCTCTCTCTCTCTTACATTATCCTGCTTTCGCTCCAGGTGCTGTCATGCCCATGACTACTGCTATGGGCAGATGGACAAGAAGAGCTGTAATCGAAGGTTCGAGAACGGGATCCTGAGCTGCGGTATGACTGATCACGGTTACAGTACATACCAATACCAGGTCTTTGCACAGGGAGGAAACTAATCTCTGTCCCAAAGAACTTTCAAAGTTTGACCCCAGTCATTAGATTTTCTGTTTCTCTTTCCTTGGTCACTTGAATTTGCACGTGTATTATTTTGGTCTATGGATCATTTACCTCCCAGTTGCCATAAATTGTGAAGCAATGTGTTACAGACCTAGGCCTTGATTATGTGTAGCTTGATAAATATAAAGAGCAGTAAGCAACAATGGGGCTTATTCATTGAACTGGAGCTTTGCCATGCAAGATTGCCGGAAATTAAAACATCTGTTTAATTTTCCCGCCTTTTCAGGCACCATTTTGCAGGGTCCCATAGGCCGCCATTGAAGCTCCATTCATTTCAATGGCGGATCTAGCTGTTTTGGACCTTTTTCCCTCGAAGACCAGCAGGTGGCATCCGAGAGGAGGAGCGGCGGTTTCCCATTGTAAGTCAATGGGCTCATTGACTTCAATGGAGATTCCTCGACGGCGCTTTCCAGGAACGAGTTGGCAGCCGTCCAAACCGCAAAACCGCAAAGCGGATACAATGTCTGAAAAAGAGCTTTCATCACTGATTAGTCAAGTTCAACGTCAAGTGGCGTGGGAATCTTAGGTTCTAGGGCACCCAGAAATAAAATTCTTTTTGCCCCTAGTTCCTAGGCCTCCCCTCACTCAACCACCACCGGGTCCCAGACTCCAGGACCCCCGGAAAGGGTCGTGCTGGCAGAGCGGGTCGCCCCATAGGTTCCAATGGCGGCGGCAGAAGCAGCACGAGAAAACGGCTAAGTCCGAAACCCTACAAAGCATAAGCCCATATCTCCGGTTCTGGAGGGTCCAGAGGGCCATGGTTTGGAGTGCCTGTAGTCACTGCTCCGGCATGGCTGCAAAACCATTCCTGACCCTCTCTGACCAACCCGACGGAGTATGGACCACCCTAAAGGTTCGGGAGTTTTTCCCATAGACTTCAATGGCGACCGGTTCCCATTGACTGGCTATGGCGGAGAAACCCCATAGGCTTCAACGGCGGCGATGCCCCGTTGAAAGTCTATGGCGGCGGACTCCCATTGCCGCCAATAGCGGTGGATTACCATTGAAAGTCTATGGCGGCGGAGCCCGTTGTTTTCAATGGGGATTTAGTGAAAAACTGTGATTTAATTTACAGCGGAGAATTTTGTATTAAAATATGAAACGGTTTAAGTAGTATTTGTGTATCTCCGGTTCTGAAGGTCGCAGCGGGCTGAAACTTGGATCATATGATATCCCAGTTCCGGCATTAAGATCTGGAAAGTTTGGACCCGCGGGACCTAACGGAACCGGATATTTTAATATGTTTGTGTTTTAACTTTAATATGGTATTCCAAAGCGGGGATAAAAACCCGCGAAGATTCCTTTACACAGAGGAATTCAAATGGTCAGGGGGGCGACCCAATGTCTAGGAACCAAGTGCTGATCAAAGAAATCTGCCACTCTAACTGTTTACCTGAGGGTGGAGAAGCATCAAACTGGAGTGGTTTGTAAGTGTTATATCATACACTTACAAACAAGGAAGATCCTGCCAGATACTTCATTTGGTAGACTGGCCGGCGTCCCTGATTTAAATGTGGGGCAACAGAAATGAGACCCTCAGAGTCCCAGTGCGCATGGGCTAACTAGCTGGGGGGGCATGGGTTAAACTGTGTTCCCACGTTAGAGATTGGATACAGATAATTGTTCTCCAATAGTCTGCATTCAATGTTAAGAATAGGGTTACAAAGGTATATAAACTGTGGTCAACCCTACAGTCTTTGTTCTTCTGATTACATCTTGAATGTCACCTGATTGCTGGAGAATTGCTATCTGATACTTCTTCATCCCACCCTCTAAGTAAGTGTTACCTTCTTGCCTGTTAATTGTACTATATTGCTGTGTTCACCTATTTAAGGAATACATATACTTTATTATATCTAAGCCTCGTTCAGTTCAACCCAGTTATTTGGTGTATGTTATATCTTGTCATAAGTTACAGTGACAACCACCCACCTTCCTTCACTTTCTGGGGAAGCAGGAAGGTGGGGCAAGGGCCCACAGATTAACCTGCTAATGCCTGGATCTTAACAGGGCTTACATAGCAAATACACGATGTGGGGAGACACAGATACAGCTGGACATACCCTGTTCCATCTTATTTAAGAAAAACTAATTTATATGCCAGTGGTGTCCCTATTCTATATATGCCCCAATCTACCAGAACAGACTTCTATTTCTTCATATAACTAAATCCAACTACTGTTACCCTGACCAAGTTACCAGGTATACAATCTGTATATCCCTATATTACTGCTACCCTGACCAAGTTACCAGGTATACTATCTGTATATCTCTATATTACTGCTACCCTGACCAAGTTACCAGGTATACTATCTGTATATCTCTATATTACTGCTACCCTGACCAAGTTACCAGGTATACTATCTGTATATCTCTATATTACTGCTACCCTGACCAAGTTACCAGGTATACTATCTATATATCTCTATATTACTGCTACCCTGACCAAGTTACCAGGTATACTATCTGTATATCTCTATATTACTGCTACCCTGACCAAGTTACCAGGTATACTATCAGTATATCCCTATATTACTGCTACCCTGACCAAGTTACCAGGTATACTATCTGTATATTTCTATATTACTGCTACCCTGAGCAAGTTTCCAGGTATACTATCTGTATATCTCTATATTACTGCTACCCTGACCAAGTTACCAGGTATACTATCTGTATATCTCTATATTACTGCTACCCTGACCAAGTTACCTGGTATACTATCTGTATATGCCTATATTACTGCTACCTAGACCAAGTTACCAGGTATACTATCTGTATATCCCTATATTACTGCTACCCTGACCAAGTTACCAGGTATACTATCTGTATATCTCTATATTACTGCTACCTCTGCACCAATGCTTACCAAGGCAATATCGACTTCGGCCTATATCTCGATATTGACTGCCGTACCACCTGACCAAGTTACCAGGCGAGTACGAAGAGAGGGAGGGCGGGGTGGGCTGAGAGGCGCGGGGGGAAAGTGAATGGATCGGTGCGGAGGCGGGGGCGCGGGGAGAGAAGGAGAAAGATAGATTACGTGTAATGTTTTCAAAGTGGCGGTGAAGTAGATGTTATTTCCGGAATTCTTAGGTGACGAACCATTATATTGCATATCTATATCGCTACCCTGACCAAGTTACCTGGTATACTATTGTAATATATATTACTGCTACCCTGACAAAGTCACAGGTATACTATCTGTATATCTCTATATACTGCTACCATGACCAAGTTACATGGTATACTATCTGTTATATCTCTATATTACTGCTACCCTGACCAAGTTACCAGGTATACTATCTGTATATCTCTATATTACTGCTACCCTGACAAGTTACCAGGATATACTATCTGTATATCTCTATATACTGCTCCTGACACCAAGTTACCAGGTATACTATCTGTATATCTCTATATTACTGCTACCCTGACCAAGTTACCAGGTATACTATCGTATATCCTATATTACTGCTACCCTGACCAGTTACCAGGGTATACTATCTGTATATTTCTATATTATGCTACCTGCACACAGTTTACAGGTATACTATCTGTATATCTCTATATTACTGCCCTGACCAAGTTACCAGGTATACTATCTGTATATCTCTATATTACTGCTACCCTGACCAAGTTACCTGTTACTATCTGTATATGCCTATATTACTGCATACCTTAGAGCCAATCGTTAACAGCCGGTTACTTCGGCATCGATCCCGACGAGAGGACGGACTGACCGGCCCAAGTGACCAGGGATTGGCGGAGGAGAGAGCGGGCGAGCGCGAGATAGGCGAACCGGACCAAGTTACCAGGTACACTATCTGTATATCTCTATACTACTGCTAACCTGACCAAGTTACCAGGTATACCTTCTATGTTTATCTCTATATCAAGGCTACAGGTATCCTTGTTCAGGTGACCCCGATGCATTACTATTTGAATAAGTGGTATAAACAGTGTCCAAAGGAGAGGTAATGGTTAAAAGTTATAAAATACATCACATATGCAGTTAACTTTATAGGAAAAATTATTTCATATATGACTTTATGCTTACTCGTTTATATTGTACGCTTTGTGAAGTACTGAGTATAGTTTTGACACTATTCAAATACAGAAATACCTATTCAATATTATTGTATTATTAATAAAAACAATTTCAAACGTCAGCTGCTTAATATTGGCGTATAGCCAGCTACATTTTCTTGGCGTTCTGCCAAAAACCATTGAACGGAGCAGTCAAAAATCGCTGGATTCAAGCACATACTGACTTTTATACAAATTGAGGCAGCTTAGAGCTAAAAAATGGAGCTTCTCATACAGCCCTATACAGAATTAATTTTTCATGGTCTCTCAAAAATAAAACAATCAGCGATTGTCTCTTGACATATCATGTGCTTGTAAGCTTGTAAGCTTTTACCAACAGCTTAAAAATTCCCAAACATCTTCTAATTAGAACAAATAGAATTGAAATGTGTTTACTGGTTATACAGAAATAGAAAGCACCATAAACAAGCATAATTTCACACTTCTCTGATACAGAGCAAAATCAAGTTTACAAAAATAATAAGGAAAAAACCTAAAACAGAACAGTTTAATCCTGCAAACATAGTCTAAAAAATAAAAATATCATTCTCTTCTCACACACCACTACCAAGCTGCTTTTAACCTTCACTCTTTTAAAATTACTGCTGTTCAAAAATCAGACAGGACCAGTTCATTTAAGAAAACAAACAGTTAGTTTCCTATTATAAGTTTGAACAGAGAAACCTTGATAACTAAAAACAAAACCATCTCTGTTTTACACAACCTTTCTCTGCCTCTAACTCTTTCCTACCATTGTCACTATTCTCATACCTTCCATCAAAATTCTTTCTACTTTCTACAGGCAATTAACAAAACTAAAAAAAAAAACTCCAAAATGTTCTTAATTCTGTGGGCCAGGTTAAAAATCTATAAAGCTTGCTTCCACTATTAGATTAGACGCTTTCTTTTGTCTAATATTATTATTACCCTAAAAATAAACATTTACTTTTTTTTTAAACTTTGCATTCTATATATACCTTGCTTCTGTCCTGACTCCTCTAAATCAGCACATCATGTTTTTTTATTTCAAACTTCCTTATATCCTACTTCATATTTTATTTATATCAATAGATCATTTACATATTGTAACACATTATCTCCCCCGCCCAGGAATAACAAAACATGAGCTACTGTAAAAATATGTCAATGAGCTATGGAATTACTACAATGCAAATACAAATCTATACTTGAGTCAGTGTGTAAAGAAATCTTTTTGCCAAATTTCACATTTTCTTTTAAAACATTATACTAACAAACTTTAACATACAATGCTGCCTAGGTTTATTTTAACCCTTATTATTCTTTCATTCTAAATCATTAACTATCAGAGAGTGACACACAAACACTTCACTCCACGACATGTAATAATTATGCCCTCAAACTAGTTACTATGATCTTTCTAAGACAAAAACAAACAAACAAAACATTTAAAGTGGATGTCCCTTTTCTGGACCCAGAGTCATGTCTAGGGTATGAATGGACTCAGCCCTCTTTCCAAAGCACACCAAGTCCTGTTATATTTTCTTCACTTTATTAGGAAAGGAGCAGTATATACAGGCACGTGTGGATGTGATTTTGTGTTGGGAAAGTATATCTCTGTGGATGCCTTGTCGTTAAGGGCAGGTGAAAAGGATAAGGCCTTGCCGGGAGGTGAGTAACAGAGAGGGGTACTCACTCAGCCAATGGTCAGGAAGTAAAAGAAAGAGGGTCCTGCTTGTGACACAGGAATAGGGGCAGGCTAAACCAGCAGGGACAGGTGGGAATGGTAAAGTCCAATACCTAGGAGGACTGGAGATGTTGCCAGGGCAACAAGAGTACTGGCAGACTGGAAGGAGAAAGGCAACATTGTAATATATCACACAGGCACAGTGTGTGTAGAGCAAAACACATGCAGCTGAACTTTAAGGAACTGACAAGCAGAAGCTGCAAAAAAAGGGGGGGGGGTGAACAGAGATATAAATCTTGTTCCATGATAGTCCCCTTTTTATTACTGCAGGCAGTATTAATGCATGAATTTCTTAAAAAACGACTTTTACGTTTTTTAATTCAAGCCATTTCTTCCTAGGTTAATAATGAACTTCCATGTCTCACAGACATGCAACTCCTGTGACCTTTCAGTGAAAAAGGGTGAGGGACGGGGGGCTACTAGTTCTGCAGCAATTTTTAACTTTGCCTTTGCTCGTCTTTTCAATATACTTTGTGCCACTATAATATCCATTTCTTTCCCATTTTATTACCATAAAGTCTACACATAATCTACACATAATCCCCAGGGGGGGAACCCTTTTGCCAGCTAACAAGAATGTAGGTTCCCCATAATTCTCCTATATTACCCCGATCAACATCAGTTGATCGTGCATCAATAAGATGATCGACACTTGGTTTTAATATAAGTAGAATATATAATTAAGGACCTGTGATACTAACAAAATAGTCACGAGTGTGACAGCCCCCGGCTGTCCCTTAAAAATAGTTATCTTCCCAAGTGAGGATACCACCTTATTATTATACCTTCCGGGCCCTTACCTGGTCCTGCCGTTTGGCGGCAAACGGTATAACCTGACTTTATGGCAATAATATAAAACAACAATAACAATACATGATCAGTATAATATTGATAAACTCACTTGATACTGTAGGGTCTCGTCACTCAGAAAGGGCCCCCCATAAAGAACAAACTGTCTACAGATCACTCAAACAATTTAATCTAATGGGTTTTTTTTTGTTGTTGAAAAGGATAAAGCATCACCTTATTCCAAGTGCACACGTTTGAGTGACTGAGCAGCTGTTCCGTCAGGGTGCTTGATTCCGAGATGTTGAGATCCCTATTCAGGTCGCCATCTGTAAAAGCGTAGAAATAATATCAATAAGTCTAGGGTTCAAAATATCATAATGAGTTTATTGCACCAAGGTACGCAGAAGAGAGAATTAAAAAAATGAGCTCTTTCCTCTGACCACATATTGCTTGACATCACACTTTTATACATTTCAAATGAGTAAAATACGCCACTTATGGGGGCTGGCTTAGAGATAAAAAACAATATAATGACTTATACAAAATCCTTATTCATGCAAAAATATGCTTCGCATGCTAACCTTTATTCTACATATCTCCCTGTAATTTGGGCCTCATAACCTCCTGACTTAGGCCTGGGACATAGTGGTTTAATCAGTGCGGAGGCACGCTGAGGCTCAGGGAAAGCGGTGCTTTCCCTGGCCTTACACAGCGCGCCGTCCGTGGGTGTGTCGGGGGCGGCTCTTGGGGCGAGCCAGTGACGTCGCGTGCGCGAGCCCCTGCTAAAGCCACTCTCATAGCGGCTGCAGGGGCTCAGTGCCGAGTGTGAGCGCGGCTCAGCACGGCTCAGCCTTGCTCACACCACTATGCCCCAGACCTTAAGGAGTAAACCTCTTAGCCCTTTGTGTGTAGCTGCAAGATAAGAGAAGCGGGAGCTCAGCAAGAATGAGTTTGTTGGAAAAACTGTGACAGATGCAATGATCTCAATTTCATGACTAGTAGGAATTATATGAGGGTTAGTCTTTGCCAGGAGTGATGCTCTGCAGCACAGCTTTCATACACAAATAAACAGATACACATACATACAAGCAAACACTCAAAATGTCTGCTGAGCCAAAATGGAGGTGATGATAGTCTGTCTTCATATAGCCTAAGCCACACACCTTATCTCAAATCTTCACACCTATGAGCTGATCGGCGGGGTCTGGTGACCTCGGACGATGATGATACATTCCCGCTGGGGGTCTCCCCTCCGTGTAACTCCCCAGGACAAGATTTGCGGATGCTGAACCAATGTGTGGCCTGCCAGGTTCCTATCTCTGGCCCAAGCCAGTGGGGCCTGATTGTGCTACCACCCATATGAGCACTGAGGAGCTATTCCTCGGTGTCTGGAGGCGAAGTAACCAGAGATGAACCACCCTAAAAACCTGTCCTGATATCTCCCCTCACCACCGCGAAGCACTCCGAGCCTCCTGTTCCAGCCTTACAGGTAAGCATCTCACCAGCAACATCAGGTAGCCGGAAGATGATCTCACTTAGGGTTGAGGAACAGGTGCTACACAGGTTTTCTGGATATCCCAGCAGAGGTTTCCCAGTAAGAGACGCAAACAGGATGTTTACGGGATATTAGATAATAATAGATCAATAATGAATATGATATAATATGGGTTTTGCCCAGGGAAGGGGTGATGCCGGTATAACACGAAGTACCCGTGGGAGGGACTTGGCAGGGGTTCCTCATTTGGTAACAGACCAGAGAAATTGTTCAGGGCAACTCCACCCACTGAATAATGAGATAAATTGGCATTAGGCACAGGTAACAGTGTATCACACAGCACAGAGGGAACAGGTAACAGTGTATCACAGAGCACAGAGGGAACAGGAGGCATCACACCTACACTGCTCAGGTGAGGAACGCTGCCTCTGGCATAGACCGGGCAATGCTTGTGGGTTCAATGCCACCTTCTGCCTTTTATCAGCTTATAACTCTCAACCAATTGGGAGTGACAATTCTCAAGGAGGTGAGCCCCATCCAAGTCTAATCAAACAGCTGCTAAATGTAAGAGGCTGGTGCTATGAAGGTCTGTATCAGGGATGGCCAACTCCAGTCCTCAAGGGCCACCATCAGTTAAGTACATTCCAGCTTCAGCACAGGTGGCTCAGTCTTCGATTGATTTTTTTTTTTTAGTCAACTTTTCTTGCCATTTTGAATGAGTTTTAAAGCATCCTTTGATTTCTATAGCAGGCTTTAGTCCACCTCCCCAGCAGTGCAAGATATTTGCAACACTGATTGAGCCACCTGTGCTGAAGCACGGATATCTGGAAAACCTGACCTGTCGCTGGCCCTTGACGACTGGTGTTGTCCACCCCTGTCTTAGACTGTGAGTTATTTACTAAACTGTGGAATAATGTTCTTTAGTAAATCTGCTGCGGTTCCTATGCTGAGGCTTTGCCCCAGTTTTGCAGCTGACTCTTATGCATCTGTGAAACAAGACTTACCTGTGCGTATCCCTGTGCTGTAACAGGGCTCTGTATCTCAGGCTGTCTGCCTGGGTGGTTTTATTAACCCTCTCAGAGAAATGTGTGTGTTAATGCTCTGATCCCTGTTACAGGGCGCGCATGGCGACTTCACTGCTGGCCCCGGCTCTTCTCCTCCTTATAGGTAAGCCCCAGTTACCCTGTGCAGTATTACATGCATTGTTAGTACTTGCACATAACATTACTAAGATGGAAATCTCTGACCCCCCTAAAGGGGTTTTGCACCTGTCCTGGATCTGAGAGATTGTGATGGACAGGACTACATGTCATTTAGAGATTGCTGAACACCCAAAAAACAGCAAATAGGGGCTAAAACCTGACGGCTAGTGAGGAAGCATGGATCAACGGCTGTTTCAACCATTTAGTTAAAGCGGCTAAACAAGTGAAATCTTTGTTTTTTTGTTTGTTTTTTAATAAATCAGATCTGTAGTATTAGCTAACAGTGACTGATTTTTGTTTTTATTCAACTCTTAATGCCATTTTTAATGCATTTTAAAGCATCCTTTGATTTCTATAGCAGTTTTAGCCCACCTCCACAGCAGTGCAAGGTATGTGTAACACTTTCCTGTGTGGGATAATTTGTTTCCAATGTTCCCAGCAGTTTGAGCTGTAAACTGTAACGATAGATAATGTTACCTTAGTAATGCAAGAATACATTGTAGCTGCAGTGTTACACGGACTGAAGGATTGATGGACACTGAAAGGCAGTCATTCAGTTAGGCACACAATCGGGATGTGACAGATTTATAACAGAAGCACAAAACGATTGCCAGCTTAGGTAAGAATCTAGAATTATATATTGTCACATGCTTTTCATATACAAATAAATAACTAAAATGTAGTATTAAAGAGGGAATCCAAGCAGCTCTTTAAAATATATATATATATATTTTGTTTGAATATATGCAGCCTTTGATTACCTTTATTAAAAACGAATTACCTAAACTGACGGTCAATTAGTTCTCCCATGATCGATCAGCAAAGATCCTGCTTCCCAGGGTTGACTAAATGGCCGCCTTTCAGTATCAATTAATCATTCTGTGATTGCAGCCTTTTCTGGGGTACCAAGAACTGCAGGCAGGTTTGGTGAGTATATAGGAATCTTTATTTACGAGTGCACAAGGAGGTGACACTTCAACAAGCTGTTTCAGTGTGATCTGAGGTGGGGTCATCTCAGTCTCAGTATATATACATTACATATAACCCTTATCTTATATGCATATATTATCCCTTCACCCAATCCACAAGCTCCTCATTGCACATTGCAACCATCCCATAATACTTGTTTCTCCCAAATTCATAGGGAGTACATGATTTACCTGGGATAATCCCAGAGCAAACCTTGCCCAATCACGCATTCCATCATGTACACAGAATGACCAATACACACTTATCAGACATACACCCATACATTAGAGGAGACAAGATGAAAGACCAGTAACCCCAGATCCTTTGTCTTCTCCTTAGCCCTCCTGTCAATAATTCTTTCACACTTCAGTCAGTAACTCTGCAGCTACAATGTATTCTTCTATTATAACGGTAACATTATTTATTGTTACAGTTTGCAGCTAAAACTGCTGGGAACATTGGCAACATATTATCACAAACAGGAAAGTGCAAAGATCTTGCACTGCTGGGGAGGTGGCTAACCCTGCTATAGAAATCAAAGGATGCTCAGTATATTAAGCAAGCGAAAAGAAAAAAACTGGTGCGCTGATGAAGTTTGAACCCTAAGAATGAAATATTTTAAAAGGCTAAATTAAATAGATAAATATGTGTACCTGACTTTAACCTTGGAGAGGTTTAACAGAGCTGCAATTTCAATCAAAGTAAAAACAATGCAGATTAAAACAAATCAATGGGTGTGACATGAACCAATGGGAGTAAATCTGTGGCTGTAGTAATGGCCAGACGGTGTGAAAAATTCAATAAATAATACTGCAGAAAATAATGTCCTTGTCCAATGCTGAAAATAATTGCTGCCTTGTGGGATTCTATAGATAACCAATGCTTAGTATGGGAGTTACTTCAAAAAGAAAAAAAAGGGGGGGAAAAGGGGGAAAAAAGGTGCTAAAATTTGGCAATGGAAATTATATTTATATAGAGTAATGCAAAAAAAAGAAAATAATATTCCCACAATACAATATATATATCTATATATATATCTATATATATATATATCTATATATATTATATATATATATAGATATATATATATAGATATATATATAATGTGATGTCTCAGTCCCAGCGTCGGATCTTTTGTCCAGATCAAAGGCAGGAAACACTGTACTTTCTAAGCAGGAGTTTATTTACAGGGTGCAAAGCAGGTTCAGGGTTAACTCATAACACAAAACAGAAACAAAAGACCCAACGCCTTCCAGGAGTACTGACTAATACTGCTTAGTCCCTAACTAATCGTGGGAGAACTAAACTCTTTCCCCACTTTACCCAGTGTACCTGCAGCAGGTCTCCTTTCAGCCTCTCACAGGGCTGTCTGTGTGTCTTCAGATCAGTCTAGTAGCAGCAGCGTCTCTTACCCTCTCTGTATAACTCTCAACAGTTTGTGTCTTGCAGCATGGGGGGGGGGGGGGAATCTCTGTATCACTTCCTGACTATACAGACTAGGTTAATTAGCTAATTAACTATCAGCTGAACAGACCTTTCCAAGAGGATTAACTCTATGAGAGCTGTAAAGTCCCACAACTGCCTCATTCTAACCTCAGAGGGCAGTGACAGCATCACATATCCCTCCCCCCAGCAAAATATTGTCCTGTGAGCGGCCCATGCCCTATTCCCGTGCACCAGCCTCTTTGTCAGACATGTCTGACATCGACCTCTTCTTAAAGGATTTCTTCATATTAGACCTCCTGCTGAGCAGTAATAGAGTCCAGCGTAGTGTCCCACTCAGTCTTCAGAGCTTCGAGCTCTTCGCTTGGGTCACGCTGTTGTTTCTCTGCCTTCTTGCAGCCAGCACGCTCAGACTCCAGGTCCTTCCTCAGGTCTTGAAGCTGTCCTTTAATACTTCTTTTCTGGCTCAAGGCAGCTGCCAATTCAATTCCTCTCAGGGCCTTCATCTCTTCCCGGTGCTTGCTCTGGGTTTGTGTCAGTGCATCCTTCAGATTTTGTATCTCTGTAGTTTTTGTCGCTAGGGTTGCCGCTGCTTCTGTTTTCCATGCCTTTTTCTCCTGGGTGTACTGATTTTTGGCGATGGAACAGGCTCTCTGCTTCTCCAGCTCTTTCTCTAGCTTGAGGTTGTCCTCTTTTATAGCTGTGAGTTGCTGGGACATGTGGTCAGTTATCCGCTTTAGCTCTAGAAGCCTTCCTACTGCATCTCAGGCCCCCCCCCTCTGACCCAGGCCCCACCCACATGAAGAGGAAGGGATTTCCCCCCCAAGAGTGTGGACCCCCGGACTGCAGCCACGCCCCTGCATGAAGTTTAATTAAAAATTGTATTTTTAGTAAGTATCTAATACTACAGAACTGATTTATTTATTTTAAAAAAACACATGTAGGATATTACTTGGTTTGCTCCTTTAAGGCCAAAACTTGCTCTTTTAATTTTAAACACTTTATAAATCAACGTTTTCTTCCTGTAAAACTGTTGCAATTCTAGGGCGATAATAACAAAAAAATCCCTTTGAAAACAATAGGTTTTTTTTCCCTTTAATATATCTGGTGCAGTTATTTTCCCATAAACCCCGTTGTCTTTAGGTTGATTTACAATCTTGATTTCAATCACGCAGGGGTAAGTGTCACCCGGCTCTTTTATGATAAAAGGTTTCTTGAAAGCTAGAACGACTCATCTTGACTTCCTGAATATAAGAAACCCTATAATCTAATTACAGTCGATGACCCTAACACTAATAACCTATACCTGAGCTTCCCTCCCTGTGTCTGACAGCGGTGATTGTAACTCATGGCGGCCTTGTGGAATTTGGGCAGATGATACTGAAAGTGAATGGCAAACCACCGGTGCCTTCTTATACCACCTACGGGTGTTACTGTGGGATTGGCGGGCACGGGAAACCAGTGGACGACATCGACTGGTAAGTGACACAATGTCAGCTGTAGCGACAAGGGTGAGAAACCTGAACCACTGGAAATGTGCTATTTGAAGGCTCCTGTCCTACTGTGGCTATTGGCAACAATCTATCACATTTGGTCATGGATGTTTTCCTGTGACCAAATTTCTACCGGTGTTTTGCTGTCACACACCTCGCCACAGGCACATCTCTCAGCCACCCATTTCACTACCAGGGTAAGCCCCTAACCTTACCCTAAAAACTCTAAATCTGAACCTCTCATATTAACGCTACCCCTATCCTAAAAACATTAACCCATCATCCTAAAACCTCTTACCCTAAGCCCTTACTCTAAACCCCTTATCATAATTCCCTACCCTAAAACCCATACCCTTAACCCTATTTGCCAACCACTAAAACTCCTTAATGTACTTACCTTATTGGTGAAACGGCCGGTGGCGAGTGTCTAGCAGTGGAGCAGTTGTGGTGAAGGGTTCCTCTGTGGCCAACCGTAACTGCCGGCATGGTCGCGGCAAAACGGCTGCGACCAAAATGTCTGATTCCGATTTATGAGGACCATCTCTTCAACGTCCATGGCAAATGAAGAAACTTTTATTCAGTGAGACAGTAGACACGTTATCTATGTGCGACACGGAAGGGCCACAGAGGTGTAGAGAGGATGTACCACCACAAAACTTTGGTCTGGATCCACAAAGCGCCATTAAATCAGGGCTCATAACATGACGTTATGTGAAACATGTATGAGGTTTTGTTAGGTTAACGCGTATCCTCAAAGATAATTAGATGCAAAAACAACCGCTCTACTTCTCATTAGCATAGGCTGAACATCACATGATTGAAGAATAACCTTGCTTTGCCGTCCAATTACATGGTGTTCAATATGTCCACATTTCTCTGATCAAGACCCTGAAATAGTTCTTTAGCTCAAGTTGAGGAGAGGGAAACAATGCTATGTTAATTAAATTATACCTAACTGGGGTGTTACACTGACCCGGACCCTTTAAAAGGCCTATTTCCGGGTGTGGATGTGAGAAATGCCAAGTTTAGGTGCCCACCTAAACAGACTTGACTGGACGGACGATGATACGATAATGCTTTATTTGCATGTCATTATCACTAACGCCCATTACAGTAAATGCTGTGTTCTTGATGGTAGGAAACATTGTGTGACAAACGGCTTCCTTACGTATTGCTGCCATCTGTCCGGGCTCTTCGTAACAGTCTTTCTAGGGTTATTAAAGAGACAAAAGGATAATACGTAGCACCATTTTGTGTAATTCAGGCTTCTGTCTGGTTTAATTCGTCCTAGTAGGGGACTGCAACTTTTTTTTTTTTTAATTTTTTTTTTATTAGGCAATCATATTTTTACAGAGTGTTGGCAATACAGTAATGCAGAGTATGGGCCTAATACATATTTTTTCTTTTTTTAACTGAAGGGAAAGAAGAAAGGCTCAACGTCCCCCCTGGCCTTAGTTGGTCCATCGGGGCGGCGTGAGTGTAGAAACAGAAAAAGGGGATGGGGAGGGGAGGGGAGGGGGGGGGAAGGGGTACGACCAAGACAGGTCTTACTCTCCTACTCCTTGTCGGCTCTTGGCTGTGTTGTGGCATTTTATCTACTTCTGGGTTATTATGGGTGAGTTCGGCGTAAAAGAGTCATATGGGTTTCCCATGGGTCCCAGATTTTATTAAATGTGAAGGAAGACCTTTTCAGGAAGGCTGACAGTCTTTCCATGTCCTTTACTGTTTGTACTCTTTGTATTATTATTTGTTTTGAGGGAGGAGACACCTTCTTCCAGGCCGCAGCCACCGCACATCTAGCCGCCGTTAGGATGAAGGAGACTAATTTTCTCGTTGGCCGGTCCAGGTAGTCTAAGGGCCTGGCCAACAAGTAGGTCAGCGGGTCAATAGGTATTGTGAGGTCTGTGACCTCCTCTATTAGTTTTTGTGTTATTTCCCAGAATTTCTGAATTTCCGGACATGACCACCATATGTGGGCCATGTCCCCCTTTTGACCGCAGCCTCTCCAACATAGGTCGGATGCCTGTGGGTAGATTTGATTTATTCTAACTGGAGTAAGATACCAGCGGAACAGTATTTTATATATATTTTCTTTGATTGTAGTACATATGGAAGTTCCTGGAGCATTTTCCCAAATACTTTCCCAGTCCTCTCGGTCTATAACTATATCCAATTCTGCAGCCCAATGCTGCATATAATCATGAGTGGGGGGATCTGTGGCCCTTTCCAGTTCTATACAAATTTGTGTTATTAGACCTCGTTGGTGGCCTGCTTCTCTGCATAGCCGCTCAAACCCTGTGAGAGGGGGAAATTCCAACGTTGGGGACAATGTTTGGATAAAGTGCCGAATTTGTAGGTACTTAAAAACATTTAATCCTACCATTTCATATCTGGTTTGAAGATTTTGATAGCTCAGGAACTTCCCAAAGCTCAGGAGGTCGGCTACCGCCCTGATGTTTTTGGTTTTGAATTGGTCGAATTGCCTGGGCTCACATCCAGGAGGAAATTTTGGATTTTCGTGAATTTGTATTAGTTGAGATTGGGGTGTGGTGAGCTTAAATTTGAGTTTGCATTTCGCCCAGGTCTCCCAGGTGTGTCTCATCGGGCCTAATTTGAATTTGCTATTCTGCATGTCCTCTCTACTCAGTGACCAAAGGCAGGCCGGCAGTGAAGGCGTCCCGGCATATTGTGTCTCTATGTCTAGCCAGCCATATTGGTGTGGGCTCGCGTTCCAGACTACCACCTGTCGCAATTGGGCGGCTAGGTAGTACTTTGTGATGTCCGGGACACCCATTCCTCCTCTCCTCCTTGGAGCCAGGAGGACTGTTCTCGGGACTCTGGGTTTTTTACCCTGCCAAATGAATTGGAAGATTATTTTTTGGATGTTTTTCAATTCTGAGCCAGGGATGTGGACCGGGAGGGTCTGGAAATAGTATAACAATCTAGGGAGAATATTAATTTTAACTGAGATCATCCTCCCGATCCATGATATTTGGTATCCTCCCCATTTCCCTAGGTCTTGCTTTATTTTTTGGAACAAAGCCGGATAGTTATGCTGGTACAATGTTTGGTAGGTCCTCGATATCTTGACTCCCAAATATTTGATACAAGAGGAGCTCCAACGGTAGTTAAAATTTAGTTTGAGGAGTTGCACCTCTGGCTCTGGCAGGCTTAGATTCAGGGCTTCTGACTTATCAGTATTTATTTTATATCCCGAGATTTTTCCAAAGTCTCGGAGTTCTTTTTGTAGATTGGGGAGGGAGATTTGAGGATTGGTAAGGGTTAGGATGACATCGTCTGCGAATAGGGATATTTTGTGCTGCCTGTCTCCAATTTCTATTCCCTGGATGTCTCTATTGAGTCTTATAGCCGAGGCCAGTGGCTCTATTGTAAGTGCAAAAAGGAGAGGAGATAGGGGGCATCCCTGTCGAGTTCCGTTGGTAATCTCGAATCTCTGGTTATTGCCCCCTGGTAATTTTATTGTTGCTGACGGGTTTTGATATAATCTACGGACCCCCTCTAGATATGCGTCTTTGAAGCCAAATTTTCACATAGTTTGGTCCAGGAATTGCCAGTTTATTCTATCGAACGCCTTCTCTGCGTCCAGGCTTAACAGTAGTGCTTTGGTCCCTGTGAGGTGGACATGATCGATAATATCGATTATCTTCCGAGTATTGTCTGAGGCTTGTCTGCCTGCGACAAATCCTACTTGGTCTATGTTGATTAATCTCGGTAAGATGGGGTTCAATCGATTTGCTAATATTTTACTATACAATTTGAGATCACAGTTGAGTAGGGAGATTGGGCGATAGCTTCCACATTGCATCGGGTCTCTACCTTCCTTATGTATTATAGCTAGATTGGCGAGAGACATTGATTGAGGGATTTGGTTCGCTTCCATAAAGTGGTTAAAGGTGTTTAGGAGATGCGTGGAAAGAATGGGCAAGAACCTTTTGTAATAGACGTTGGTGAACCCGTCAGGGCCAGGAGACTTTGTGACCTTCAGCGTTTTGACCGCCTCTTCCAGTTCCTCTTTTGTAATCTTGGAATTGAGGACTGTGTTTTCCTCCTCTGTTAGTGTGGGGAGGTGGCATTTGTCTAGATATTGCTTAATGAGTTCTGGAGCTATTGGCTCCGGTCGCCCATTTTTGGATCTTAAGTTATAAAGAGCGGTATAATAATTTGTAAATTCTGTTGCGATTTTGTTATCGCTATACTGAATCTCACCAGACCTACTCTTGATCGCCGTTATTTGTGATCTTTTTTGTACCCCTCTTAATTTGCTGGCCAAGAGCCTGTCGGCCTTGTTACCCTTATCATAGTATTGTTGATTGGTCCATTTGAGGGCCTTTTCAACATCCTCCAGCTGAGTTTGCTTAAGTTTTGCTCTGGCTGTTAATAAAGTTTTGTATAGTTTTTTCGAGGGGTTGGTTTTGTGGGCCTGTTCTATTGTTTTAATATTGTCCGTTAGTTCCTTGATTAGGGTTTGGCGGGCTTTTTTCCTGTGGGATCCGATGGAAATGAATTTCCCTCTGATAGCTGCCTTATGGGCTTCCCACAGGATTGCTGGAGAGGAGACTGTTCCTGTGTTGAGAAGGAAATAGTCCTTAATGCGGTTCTTATTCCCTCTCATTATTCGGGATGGTTTAATAGGGAATCGTTCAGTCTCCAAGAGTAATTTGTTGTTTTCTGAAAGGGTATTGAGAGCGTCAGGTGTGATTGGGGCATGTCGACCACGTGATTGAGCAATGTCTGATTCATGGTTGCCGCCATCACGTTTTGGTGACCAAGAAGTAGTCAATCCGGGAGTAGGTCTGTGTGGGGTGCTGAGTAAAAGGTGTAGTCTCGCTGCCCTGATGTTGGGATCTCAAGTATCTACTAAGCTCCGTTAGATATCCTAACCTTTTTCCTCTTCTGTGATTTGGGAGTGGGTTGTACGGGGGGACCCTTTGTGTTGATCTGTCCTCGGTGGGATTTAAGACCATGTTTAGGTCTCCTCCCACTATCATCCGACGACAGATATCCTGGGTCAACGCCCTCGAGAACTGATGTGTAGAATTCCCTTTGGTTCTCGTTTGGTGCGTATACTTGATCAGAGCAATAGCCGAGCCCGCTAAAGAGCCATATACCACTAGGAATTACCTCTGGGTCCTCTGTCGTTTGTATGATTAAATGGGGTGTCCCTTCATGATAGGACAGCTACACCCCTCTTCTTACTACTAAATGATCAAAAAGCATGTTGGGAACACTTTTTTGAATAAATTTGGGGGTCTTGTGATGTGAAGTGGGTCTCCTGCAAATATGATGTCTCCTCCTGATTTTTTTAAGTCCTGTAAGGCTAGTCTGCGCTTTTTCTTTATTTTGTAACCCTTTGACGTTCAATGACCGAACCTTAATGGGGGCCGTGGTCGTCATTGTGGGTGTTGTTTTTTGCTGTCTGGTGGGTCTTGGGACCTCCTCCTTCCCACTGGGAGGGGCCTTGCATGTGGTTGTTGGGGGTTTGGTTCGTAGTTAGTTTTTTGTTTTCCCTAGGGGCGGGGTGGGGGCTCTTTAGACTTCGTTTGGAGGGTGGGCAGGCCTTGTCAAGGAGGGGGGAGGGGTGTGGGGAGAGGGGGGGGAAGGGGATAGATTGCTGGGACAGGGAGCCAGCAGATAAAGAAGAGATAGGATTTGGGCCCTGTCGGGTTCCCAACATGTTGCTGGCCAGGTCTCAATGTGACGGGGGCATTTTGGGCACATACTGCCCCATCTGGGGTGGGTACTCGGTCAACAGTGGCTTGTGCGCAAACAGGGAGGTCCGACCTTTTTGTTGCGGACGTGATGCGCCTTGCCCTCTCAACCCTTTTGTTCTAATTCTACGATCTATCCTATAAAACTTTGAGCGGGACAGGGTTGATAGGGGAGGGAGGGGGGGGGGAGTGGAAATCCTCAGGGGGACTAAAGACGTGTGGGAGGGATGGGTAAACCTTGTTCAGAACCTTGTGACATTGGTCCTCAATGTGGGCTCGGAAATAAACAACCATACTGAACCATTTCAATACCTTGGGTATCTTAAACACTGTAACCAACATAATGTAATAAACTTTCATTTCCCTATCATGCAGTGACGAGCTATTTTGTGGGACGGGGCCCTCGCCAGGGCACTCGGTCAGTGTCGCACTTGGGCGTTAGGTAGAGCAGGCTTTCTTTGCCTCCCTCTTTAAGCTCTGTTGTCAGCCCCTCGCTGTTCCTTCTCGGATAGGCTTAGGCTACACCTTGTGAGCTCGCGGCGGTTGACGGGGTGGGGAGAGGCGGCTCGGGAAGAAGGGGGAAGGGGGGATGTGCTCGTTCTTTGTTCTTTTTTTTTTTCTTTCCTGTTTCTTTCCCCCTTTTTCTTTCTTTTTTTCCTTTTTTCTTCCATTTCGTTTTCCCCCTTTTTCCTTCTCTTTTGTTTCTCGTTTTTTTTTGTTTTCCCCTTCCCCTATTTTTACTTGTGTATCTTTTCCTAGATTTTGTCTTCCTTTTCTTGGATTCTTTCTCCTCTCCGCCCCAATGAGCGGGTCAAATAGGGTACGCTCCCTTCGGTTTTGGTTTCACATGCTTCCCCTTGAGGCTTCTCCATTGTTTCACTCTCTATTGCCCCCGCCCCCCATGGTTCGTATTCTCATTACCCATCGTTCCCTTCTCTGTCCCACCTGTGTTACCTCCTAGTTGTACACTGCTAAAATCGATGGGCTTGATGTGGCTTGGGCCCTCTGGTTAGGGTCGTGTTGTTTTTCTTATAAGGCCTTATTCGTCAAGACAGGCTGGAGAGTAGTGATGTTTAAGAAGGGGGGCCCTCTGGTCGAAGGGGGAGGGAGGTTGTTGGGGCGTAAAAGGGGTAGTGAGGGTGGGGGGGGGGGCGGAATTTTTTCATTTCGTCTGAAGTTTAAGTTTTTTTCTTTATGTTGTGTTTTTTGGTGTCTTGCTCTTTTTTGCATTTTTTTTTTTATAGTGTAATTTTTTTGTCCTACCATTTTTTTTTTATCTTGAGTTTTTTGTTCTCCTTTTTTTTTTTTTTTTTTTTGCTCCTTGTTTTGGTTTGATGTTTTGTTTTTTTTGTTTTTTTTTCTCCCTTTGATTTTGTTTTTTTTTTTCAGTCGCTTTTTGTTTTCCTTCTTGTTCTAATCGTCCTGCAGATACTTTCTGTATTTGTTGATTTTCATGGTATTTTTCCTCGTTCCCCTCTCTGTATGGCCTTTTGTTGGTGTCGGCATGTTTACCACATTGTGTATAATCTGGACTTGCGTTCAGGCCAGCTCATGGAGGATTTGGTAATTGTCAGAGGTACCTGCATCTTACTTCATGTAAGGTGTGGTGGGGTGGGGGGGGGGGGATGGGTGTTTTTTCTTTTTCTTTTTTTCTTTTGTTTTTGATTTTGTCTTCTCTTTTTTGTTATTTTTTCTTTTTTCTTTGTTGTTTGGTTCTTTTATTTTTGTCTCTCGCGGTCTTTTTGGTCTTTTGTTTTTTTCATCTTTTGTCCTCTTCTTTTTTTTCTTTCTCCCTTTCCATTTTTTTTACTCTCCTTATTTTTTCTTATCCGTTTTGTGCCCTCTTTCGCACCGTTCACCACCTTATTCTTCCTCTTTCTAGCTGTCTTCATGTTTTATTTTTTTTTATTACGGCATTTATAATCATTTTCAGTCGGGTTTTGTTTCTTTTCTTTTTTTTCCGTTTTTTTCCTCTCTCTTTTCTTTCCTGGCCTCTGCCTCCTCCCTCCTTATACACGTGAGGTAGGCATAGCGTTATACAGCTTGTTACTTTTTGATAGATTCTTCCACATACAGCGAGTCTTTAACCTAACCCTGTCATTTTGGGGTGCTTTGCCGTAAGGGGGTGGGCCACGCTGCGGCTCCCAGGGCCAGCCCGGCGTCCACACAAAATCCGTCCCCCACCCTGCCACCACCATTCCACCCGATCCAAATCCAGCCCCGCCCTGCTGGCCACCACAACCCCCGTCTTACCCCGTCGGCGCTTGCCCCCCACAACCCCCCGCCCTCATTCCCATGGCCCTCCCCGGGCCCTCCCGCTCCTCCCGCACCCCGTGACCCCGTACCAATCCCGCAACCACCCATCGCACCGCTCGACCAGGCCCCCCGTTCAACGCCCCCCGGGACGACCCACGCCTCCCCCTCGTCCGCGTCCGCGCCCGGCACCGTGCCGCCTGACACGGCAGAGCCTGCATAGACCTCTCGACAGGCCAATCGCGCCCCCTTGCCACGCCCACGACGCACATCCCACCGAAAAAACACCAACCACCCGCATCACATCCTACCCTTAGTTTAGTCTCCTACGAATATAGTTTTCTTCTTATTTGGTATGGAGGGAAAAAGGGTTGGGAGCGAGGGGAGGGGTAGGGAACATTGGGGGGGAGCCGGGAAACACAAGGGGGGCAGCTCCGGTGCAGTTGTGGTGCTAGACATTTCTGTGCTCTGTTTAAGTGGCAGGTAGGCCGCCCAGTTTGATCAGAATAAGGCCTCAGCTCATTTGGCCGTGGTGGTCTGTCAAACATGCCAGGCGCCTGTCTCTTTTAAGAGCCTCTGGTTTCGGGCTTGTGGGGCGCTGTACTCAAGATTGCGAGGGTGACCCCAGTTCTTCAGTCCTCCTCCTCCTTTCGGTTCCGGCCTTTTAACCCTCGCTGGGCCAACAGCTCCCCTGCTGCCTCCGTCCTTAGGCTCCAGGGCCTCCCGCCCCCCCCCCCCGCCAGATGGGCATAGGGGAATCCGGGAAGTTGCCAGTTGTGACGCAAACACGGTGGTGGGAACACACGGGAGAGGAGGTGCCACCCTCCTCCAGCCTCTCCCCCCCCCCCCCACACGCCTCACCGACACCCCCCCTCCCCTAGTACGTCCCGGTATCGATCCGGGGATCTGTTGGATCCCCGGCTGCGTCGTCGGGCCCTCTGTCATCCTGCCTCTCCTCTGTCGCCCCTCACCCCCAGGAGTCCGATGGATCCTTTGCCAAAGATGGCCGCACAGCTTGCTTCAAAGGAGGGCGTTTTGGGGCTTGGGTCGTTATGTCCATTCCCACTCCCCCCACCCAACCCCCCGCACCGCCACCACAAGACGCCTCAACCCTCCCTCCCAGTCCCCGCGTAACGCCTTTCCCGTTAGCTCTTCTCCTTTCGCCTTTTTCTCCGTCTTGCTTCTTCTGCCAGCTTTCATCTGCTCTCCTCTGTTTGCTTCCTCCCCCAGGAGCCGATTGGATCCTTCCAAAATGGCCCGCACACTTTGCTTTCAAGGGCGTTTGGTGGCTTTGGGTCGTAGTCCATTCCGTCCGTCTGGCTTCTTTTCGGGTCTCCGGGCCTTATCGCTCCTCGCGCTTTTTCGCCCTCCTCTGCAGGGTAAGGGCTCTGTTATGTCTGAACTTACAACGGGAACAAGGGAACAAGGTAAGTCCTGAGCTTTTTATATCCTCTCTGCTGCAGCCGTTGGCCGGCCAGGCCTGCTAAATGCTCTCACAGTGTGACCGTCCGCGTCCCTGCTCTGGGTCTCGGATGGTTGTCTGGTCCCCACGCCGGGGGGGGGGGGCGAGGCCCACAGCTTGTGGCTAGGCGGGTCATCTCTGTGGGTGTGCATATTGTGGGAACTTCCTTTTTTTCGTTCACGATCATTTAAAAAAAACGGGGAATCCCCACTTATATTTAATAAGTCCTCTTGGTCCCGCATTAGTCGGTTAGATGGTTTGGAGGTCTGTCGCTTGTCTATAAAACCGTTATACTTTGACAGTCATTATAGACGAGTATGGAATCGGCTAATGTTATAGGCTCTTTTGACTGTATGGTCCTGCAATGATTCTTTCTTGACGTGGGTACCCGGGGAGACTGTATGACGTTCTCTTGTCCTGTTTGGGGTTGGTCGTGAACCGTCCTAAGGGCGGTGGGCCCGTCCATATCCAGATGGCGCAGAGAGATGTGAAACTGGTCAGTGACGATAGTGCACTGGCATGGGCCGTGGAGGACAGACTAAGGGATGCCTCCTTAAGCCTGATAGTTCTGCCTCCTTCCACGATTTTTTCGTGATCCTCCAAGTGTCTTTTAGAGTGTTTATCTCCCTCCCAGCCCTGAATATTCGTTCTCCTGCGACCAGATTTGCCTTGGTTTGTCCTCCCCATTGTTTCTTCCAGAGCGCGTGGGTTCGGTTGGTGGCCAGTGTTTTTGGCGCAGTTCCGGTACCGCTGCTCGCAGCTCTCTCTGGATGGACACGTGCAGGCTATCCAGCATGTTTTTCATCATGCCTTGGGTAAGGGTAGCTTCAGGGTTAGGCGAGTCCTCTCCTTGATCGCGATCCTGGGCCTGTGGCCTTGTGCCTCGTGTGTTTGAGGTGCCGGCGCCATCGTGTGATTTGCCGGCCCCCTCAGCATGTTTCTGTGAGGGGGAGAAGAACTTCGTAACCCCTTGTGCGGGTTGCGTTTTTTGTTTGGAACTCATCCCTGCTTGTTCCAGCAGCAGTTACTGGGATTTTGGGGGTCTGGGGGTTGGGGGGAAAGGCGCTTTTAGCTAGGTTTGGTTATCAGGGTCCACGGAGCTCCTGTCTTACACAGCCATTCCTGTTGGCGTCCTGGACACGCCCCCGGGGACTGCAACTTTTAACAGATATGCATTTGAGACACTCAGTTCTTAACCTTCGGTGCTTCATTCCACATATCAGTGACAGATGATCTCTCAGGCACACTGTCCCTTTAAGGAAAACAAAACCATAAAACAAAACTCCCCTTTGGAGACTAACTCACAGCATATGCCCTACTGTAGCTACCTAGCTAGTCAGCTACCAGCCACCAAAACATACAACCCCATATAGGGAGCAATATTAAAGTACTTATTTTTTAATGGGGGAACGCTGTCCCAAGCGAGCCCAGGCAATCCCTCTAGGCATGTCAGAGCTCCGCTTCCTCCTCGGGTCTAGAACGCCGGTTCCTTGGAGCAGGGCCGCGTCCTGCGGCTTGTTCACGCCCGTGGCGATTCTTTTTCTTAGGTCTGATTCCCTGCTGGTCTCAGCAAACCTTGCTCCTTGCAGGCCTGACGACCAGACCAACCAGTGTCCTCCTGGTTGGGGCGAAAGTTTCTCTCTCCACTGGCTGGGGAAAATCAATCTCTCTAAGCAGCTTCCTTTCTGCCTTTTAAACCCCTTGTTTATTCAGGAGTTCTGTCTTCACTGGCTGCACCTGCAGGTAGCCTCTCCAGGAGGAATTTAACTGCCTGCATGCTGGAAAGCAGACATACTGCACTACTCCAGCATACATAGATTGTGACTCTGTCACAATTATTATTGTCCTTTGAAGATACAGCATTAGTCTTATCATTATGTCACGTTAGGTTATCTCGTTGTGATTTCATGGAGTTTTGTGCAATCTGCCCCGCTCAGTACTTGCGTAGGTAGGGGAAGAATGTGTAATAACTATGCACGCAGTGCTACATCGTGGGAAACGCTTTGCAAATACAGTCAACTCTTTGTGGAGATCACAAAATACAATTTTATGCAGGGTTTAAAAAAAATAAAAATAACCCATCCTCAATAAAGTATTTTGTGTCGGAGAAAATAGATCATATAATTATACATGTACCCAAACACCTCCTCTCTTTCTTGGAAATTCCTCCTTCCTGCTCATTTGCATGTCATTACCCAGAATCCCTGGCTGCAGTGGAAGCAGTGTATGCCCAGAGATTATGGGGAAAGACAGGTTTGTGAACCTGTCTGAGATGTGAAAGTGCTCATTAATGGTACTTTTATTCACTTTCCTGCTCCTCACTCTCCTCCCTGAGGTGCAGTTTCAAAAGTTGTCAAGCAAGAGGAACTGCGAGTTTGTAACCAGAAATACCTGTCTCCGCTTTATTTATTCCAAAGTATAATTTCCTTGAAAACCACAAACTGCGGTCTTCCTTTAGCACAGAGCGGGGAGATGGACTAAGGAAATATGTGGGCAAAACGGACCCGCTAGTTCCAATTCTATAAAAAAAAATAATCAAGTTAAATGGTCCTGCTTTAAAGCTGCAATCCCAGATACACGTAGCTGGCTGAATGGGGAAGTGTTTGTCAATCAATCAAGTGTTTTCTTTCCCCTTATGTCCCCCCCCCTAACTCCCCCCCCCCCCCCCGTCCTCATCACAGAACCAATAAAGTTAGAGGGAGAGACTGGGACTCTGGCTGTACAAGCACATTATCATCACACAGTGACATCACACAAAAGGGGAAATCAAACCCCTCCCACGTGTAGCTTTAAGAAATACATTTAAAATACTGATAGGTGTCAGATTTGGGTAAAAATTGCATGAATTACAAAGATGAGACCCCTTAAACAAATCGCAGGAATTAGTTCACTTTGGGCCTAGGAGAGATTGCCCACTCACAGGGGGTGGGGGCTGGGGGGGGTACTCAGTGTCACGGAAGACCAGAACTTTTAACACCTAAACCACCATCACCAGACAGGACACAGAAATTAAATAAACGAAAGTTTATTCCGGCAAGCCAGCTGTAAGGAATCTGGTGTCTCAGCGCCGTCAGCGCGACCATTACTCACCTCCCGTCGGTAGTCAGGCGTCCAAGCGCCTGCAGCGCAATTCCCACATTCCTCCGTTGTCTGCCACTGGCACTCTGGCTCCTCGCCATCACAGGATTGCACCAACCGAAGAGGTGCCTGTTGAACCGCAGCCTCTGCGTGTCTCCGGCTCCGCGCTCTATGCGCACACGTGCATCTGTCACTGACCCCATGCATGTACGCGCGTCAGTCACCGAATCCACGTACACACGCACAAAAGCCCCAGACATTATGTGCATGCATTCCCAGCTTACAGAGCACACGCCTAAGGCCTCGGTCCCGCTGCGCTCGTTGGCGCGGGCGGCCACACGCGAGTTCCCCACCAGCAGGGGAATCCTCACGAGCCGGTCCCGGTCCCCCCTGGCTGCACAGCGCACTACATGCTGTGGCGCGTCAGCCGCTATGGGACACAAGAAAATGGTGGTCCCTAGCGTTGCCGCGTCACGTGGTGTGGCTGTGAACCAATGGGGAGGGGAGGCTTCGGGAGGAGGAGAGGCTTCGGGGAGCGGGGAGGAGAGTGGAGTGAAAGCAGCGTGAGTGCCTGTCTGTGTGTGTGTCTGAGTGCATGCGTGCCTGTCTGTGTGTGTGCATGTGTCTGAGTGCGTGAGTGCCTGCCTCTGTCTGTGTGTGTGTGTCTGAGTGCGTGAGTGCCTGCCTCTGTCTGTGTGTGTGTGTGTGTGTGTGTGTGTGTGTGTGTATGTGTGTGTGTGTGTGTGTGTGTGTGTTGCTTACCATCAGCAGCTCCAGCCCGAGTCCGTGGAGGGAGGGGGGGGAGAGTAGCGGGTCCCTCCACTCAAGCCACGCCCCCCCTCCCTGTCAAACCTCCCACTCCCGCCCACTTCCCGCTCCCTACAGACCGCATATCGCGGTCTGTGTATGTCAACGCACCGCCTGTCTGCAGTGCGGGCGCGCTGACTCTTGGAGTGGGGCCTTAGACTAACAGAGCACTTTTAACCACTGCTCCTGCAGTGAGGCGTCGCCCCCAAGCATCACACTGTTCCATGCAAATAAATGACTACACTCAGCTGGGCTGTAACACCTCCCTCCTATCAGAGAGGACTCCTTGCAGTCCTCCAGGCCTGCCCCTTTTGCCATTGGCCTGTCCAGCCTTATTTTGCCTGTGCTTCCCATCACTCGTCGCTCAACATAGTTCTGTATGGAAGCATTTGACTACTCTCTCAGTGACTCCTCAGGTATTAACGCGGATTGGACGACTACCCCCTCTGGCTCTCGACTTCGGCTCTACTTGGACTTCGTGACTTCTGGCATCCATGATACACGGCTTATACCTTCGATCTCCCTCAACTCTCTAATCCCTGACCTTGGCAACGGCAATAACTACTCTTCCTCTACTACCGGTACCGGCAAGTATTGTCTTCCTTACTATACCTGGCCTGGCAACAATAACACCACACTCCGGACGCGCTCCCTTTGCTGCGGGTGCGTGTATCCCTAAGTCCCACCTCAGCATAGGGGACGGGTCTGGTCTGCGGGCAGCAGCGGCGTAACACCAGCAGACACACAAAATACAAGATCACAGTGAAACACTCACCAACTGGGGGTCTGGGTGGAAGACTTTATTCTCAACTGGGTGCAGGAGCCTGCTTCAGAAGGCTTATCCTGTCCGCTTCACATCCTGTGCTTCTCCGCTGAGATCAGTGCTACTTCACACAAAGCTCTTTCAAATCTCCCCCCAGCCGCGTCTCGGATCAGCTCCAAAGATGTTCTCGGCTGGTCGGGCTTCTCCGTCACTTCTCTGTCAAGCCCAGGGCTATTTTCCATGGAGCACTTTTGAAAAGCCCGCCAGCCATGCCTCCGATTGACTTCAGAGACATTACATTACATTAAATTAAACAAGCCTCTGCGAAGTGACCGTTTGAGAACAGTAAGAGTCAAATGGGAAACCTAGTAACAGCGCCCGTCTCTTTCCATTAAAGTTGCAATTAAGTGTTAAAATAAAAAGCTCCACACATGGAAATGTAAAAAAAACAACAGAGATTAAGGGCCTTTATTCTACAGTATATCAAGGACTCAATGCCAGTCCACCCCCCGGTCAGATTTTCAGGATATCCCTGCTTCAGCACAGGTGGCTCAATTGGTCCCTTATTAAATTATAATGTATAATAATCATGACATTCATTTCTGCCATGTTCTTGTATCTGTCTACGTGCCCGGGAAATAGGATCCCCACGCCATGCATTACTTGTATATATCTCGTTGCCCCTCTCTGACCTCCAGAACCTCTGCCCTCCAAGGCCATTTCTTATTTGTCGTCCTCATATGGACATTTTTCCCACCACCAAAAGTTACATAGTAGTTATTGGCCCCTATCTGCTTCCCACGTGTCGGGACGTGACTAAAGGACCCGCCTCCAGGTACCGCAGAGTGGATGTGATCTCATGTCGGCTAGAACGGGACATGCATTTTTGTCCATTTCAAAAATCCCTAAAACTTTTAAAATAGCCACATTTTAAAGAAAATAAATATCTAAAAAAAAAAAAAAAAAAATCTAAAATACAGGATACATTTAGAAAAAAAGAAAATAGAGGAAAATAAAAATCAACAAGTAAATAAATTTGACCCTACATTTGAAAACAAATCCCGCAAAGTGAATGTTGGCACAGTTGCAGTATGCTAGGCTGGCAGCAGCTGCATAAAGGCCGGCCCTGGGAGAGGATCGATGTCTATAGTCACATTAAAATAGTATGAACTGGTGGCCCCGGGACAGTCTGCTTGTCGGAATATTGGCACACTGGAGCTCTTGGCCCCACTGGGGATTTCCTTGGTTCCAAAGCACTCTAGTCCCACTCTGGATAACTACATTTGCAGCAGCGCCAAGCAGAAAATGGTGGTGTATCCCAATGACATTTAATTTGCATTGATACATTTGCTCTAATGAAATGCATGGGAAGGATAGTTTGTATGGCAGAGATGTTTCCTGGGGTCTCTGTACTTTCTAGCAAGCGCTGGTAGAACAGTGCTATTTTGGGAGAGGGTTTACAAGAACAGAGTTTAGAGATGAACAAAAACGCCATACAATTATTGTTATTAGCAAAGGAGACTTTAGTAAATAGACTAGATTTTCAAGGCGCGATAATTATTGTAGTGTAAATTCATTTTTGTTTAGTATTCCAGCATATGTTACATTGTGATAAACTAAGTGAACTAAACCAACTAAAAATATAAAACACACAGAAAAGCGCTTAACTTATAGTCCTGGGCGCAGGTCATGATATACAATACCAGTCCAATGGGCAAAAAGCAGTCCTTTAGAGGAAGATATGGAGGATTGAACATTGCTCACTTGTGATCCTAAGAGACTGACCCACCATATCTTCCTCAAGGACTGCTTTTTGCTCATCGGACTGGTATTGTATATCAGGGAATGCACCCAGGACTATAACCTCTTCATTACCATATGTTACATTGTGACTTCAATACATTAATGTGGTTTATCACCGATGCTACCAAGAGGTAACAGCATAAATGGCTCTCTGGTATAACCGTGAAATGCAAATATTATTATATTTAATAATGAAGGACAAGGGGCTGGGCTTGGGGTACATATAATGTCTCCTTGACGTGGCTTTTCCAATGACTTTCCATGAATTGTTGTTTTTGAGGTTGTTATACTCTGCTCAGTATTTAAAGGATGGGATGCAAATGTGTCTTACTGAAACTAACCACACCTATAATTAGGTCATGATATCAGCATCACTCCTTTTTTTCCCCCTCTTCCTTGCAGACCAGAAACATTCGCTCAGTGCTGGCTGAATGAATGGCTCTGCATTATGACTGAATGACATAGGAGGATGGTTTAAAAAAAAGTAGGCACACCAAATGGGACAATAAATGCGTCTTTACTAGCTCAACACTCCGACTTTCCAATGGAGCCTTATTCAAGAACTCATGGGAACGGCTCCATTGGGAAGTCAAAACGTTGAGCGAGTAAAGACATATTTATTGTAGTATTTGGTGTGTCTGCTTTTTTGACCCTTTTACATAGTAGTTTAGTACGTGTTCTCACCCTCTCCTGGTTTCGTTCCAGGTGCTGTCGTGTCCATGACTGCTGCTATGAGAAGATGGACAGGATGGGATGTAAGCCAAGATCCAAGCCCTATCACTTCTCCTACAAGAACGGGATCCTCACCTGCGGTATGACTGATCACGGTTACAGTACATACCAATACCAGGTCTTTGCACAGGGAGGAAACTAATCTCTGTCCCAAATTACTTTCAAAGTTTGAACCCAGTCATTACATTTTTTGTTTCTCTTTCCTTGGTCACCTGAGGTTGTTGTGAAGACACTTCATTTGCACGTGTATTTCGGTGTATGGATCATTATCCTCCCAATTGCCATATATTGTGAAGCAATGTGTTACAGACACCCCCCCTAGAACAGGGGTCGGCAACCTGCGGCTCGCAAGCCGAATGCGGCTCTTCTATCTGGTACATGCGGCTCATTTTTGGAGGTACTTCCTCCTATGAGCCTTCAGTGCTTTCGGCCTCGTCCAGGGTGATGCTGAGCAGGCAGGCGCGCTCACGCTGGCCACGATGAAACACATTGTTGCATGCATGGCACTTAGCTGCAATGCAAAGCACATTTGCCAAAGCAAGCACATTTGAATATGCCATTTGCTGGCACGTCACGTGTGCGGTTCACCCAATGAGGGTGAACCAGCTTTGTAAGGTCATGGATGCGCCCCTCGCCATGCCTCCCCATGCGCGTTCCTAGCTTTCCACAAATCGCCCGCCGAGAGCGTGTGACGTCACCACTCACGAGCGCCAGCGCTCTCGCTCCCTGCCTGGCCGCAGGCTTCCCCTGCTTGTCGGCACTCTCCAGCTCTGGCACTCTCCACTGCTTGTCGGTGCTCTGTGGGGAAGTGCGTGCCACGCAAGTCCCAGTCTTCTCCTGCTTGTTGGAGCTCTCCAGCTCAGGCGCTCTCCACTGCTTGTTGGCGCTCTGCAGGGCTCAGTGCAAGCCCCAATGTGCCTGCACCTCGATTGCTAGGAGCGCGCAGACCACAACGCTAAAGTGCTGCAAGTATGTGTGTTGTGGATAATTATGTGGGGGATCATTTTGTGTGTTATTATACTGTGGGAGTGGGGAAGGGGACACATGTTATGTGGCATAATTCTGTGGGGGGTGGGAGAGGGGAAGGGGGTAATTTTATATAGCATAATCACGTGTAAAATCATTATTTTACAGTATGTGGCATAATCCCGTGGGGATCATTTTGAAATACGTTTGTCATAGGCATATATGAACATTAACGTACGGTGTATATCATGTGTGTGGGTGTATTCATATTGACGCTTGTGTTGCGGCTCTCGTAGTATTTTGGACAAAAAACAAAACAGCTCTGCCCTAGAATATGTGTAGCTTGGTAAATATAGAGAGCAGTAAGCATCAATGGGGCTTATTCATTAAACTGGAGCTTTGCCATGCAAGATTGCTTAAAAACAAAACATCCGAGAGGCCACAAGGTTAAAAGGGCAAGTATTTTTAAGAGATATGTAACACGAGGCATATTACTGCTTACTGCTCGGATTTGCAGGGCAAGAACCAAATCACAACCTAAAATGCACATTTCACACAGTTTGGACTTATTAGAACTGGTGTTGAATGAATATGGCGAGATACGTCTGTGCTAAAGTGTGCAGTTTCGTACAGAAATGCAGTAGTGGCAGTTTAATGAATAAGACTCCAACAGGGCGTTTAGATAAGGTGAGTTTCCATGAAAGAATAGCATGAGGAAAGATAGCTGGGGGTTCGGACTAGTAGCATTATAACCAGGGACATGAGTCCAGGTGAAGCAGAGGAGATAGCGGCAGTTTACCACAACATCAAGATACTAAAAAGCTGTGCAGGAGCCGCTGGCTGACATCGTTTTGCATTACAAACAACACCACAGGAGTGGCCAACTTCAGTCCTCAAGGGCCACCAACAGGTCAGGTCTTAATGATATCCCTGCTTCAGCACAGGTGGCTCAATCAGTCCCAGCTTCAGCACAGGTGACTGGGCCACCTGTGCTGATGCAGAAAAATCCTTAAAACTTTCCTGTTGGTGGTCCTCGAGGACTGAAGTTGGACGCTCCTGCACGTGTATAATATAAGTGCCTCCCCCTGTAGACCAAGCAGCAGTGACAGATCTAAGAAGCTTCTTGTTTCCTTCCTTCAGGTTCTTCAAACGACAAGTGTGCAAGCGAGGTCTGTGAGTGTGACCGGACGGTAGCTCTCTGCTTCAAGCAACATAATAAGAAGTATACAATCGAACACACCTTCTACCCCGACTTCTTGTGTTCAAAACCCACACCAAAATGCAAGTAACAAATGTAAATTCATTTAGCCAAATTTGCAACCTTTTGTTACCAAGCCTGGTGTATTCTGCTTTTCAGTTGTAAACGAGACTAGTGCGAGATGTTATTTGTAATAAATATGGAATTTGAAATTCAATAATTGTTTTTTTTTTTTTCCAATGTGCATATTCTTTTGCAGTGAAACGTCTTTGCTGCCACCTACAGCATTTTCATGGGGAAAAAAAAATCCCTGCATTGTAACGAAAAACAGTAACGCAAATGACGTCGCGCTACTAAAAAAAAACCCATTCCAAGCCGCACGGAGGTTACAATATACCAGCGTCTTTCCAGCGGGCACCCCCCCCCCCCCCCCCCCCCCCCCACCTCCCTTACCTGCTCTCCGGTGTCAAATGACACCGCAGGGTCACATGGTTAGGCCTCCCGGATGAGTAGCTGGGCAGGGTGGGTTAACCCTTTAATTACTATAGCGGTTATTAACCATGCTAAGGTGATTACGGGGTTAGGGGCCATTAGAATGTATTTATTATGTATGCTTTCTGCCAACGGAGGACAGGGACCTGTTGTATTGTGACGAGGACGCCCATCATATTGCTGTGGTAAGTAGAACTGTATTTATGTAGTTGATTTATGCTGGCTAATGTTGTGTTTAATTATGGGCAAATAATCTATTATCCAGTTGAGAGAAAAAGAACAATGTTCTATGAAACGGTGCTACCAATATATGGTTAAGAAGTCTCAATATATATATATTGTAACAATGTGGATCTTGCTTAAGGAAAGGATACTAATAGCATCAAAGTGCCTGGTACATATTCAGAATAAATGCTCAAAGTATGGGAAGGTTAAACATGAGTGTCCTGGTTGATAATACAGGTAGTGGCTGTTAAACGAAGCCTTTAACTGGTTCTCTTCCAAGTTGGAAACCCTCCCTAGAGCTACAAATGCTCAGCACAATGAATAATACTGAATGTTCAGCACAATAGTAGAAACTGTGGTCACAGCTGTATAAGTAATGCAGTACTAGTACTCGCAATGAGTGATAGTCCTTCCTCATAGGCGTGCTTCACGTGATGAGTAGAATGCAGGAGATCCAATGCAGAGGAAAAACTGAGCACAGCAAACAAGCAGCAGAGGAGGGCTACAATACTGGAACTAAGATTAAAACCAATTTAATGAAAAAGACAGCACGGCATACAGAAGGTAATGCATACAAACGCGTTTCACGCCTAGTTTGGCGCTTCGTCAGGGTTTGTCATTCTATTGCAGGTGTTGCTTAATAAAGCCTTTTCCTTTAACCGGAAGTGACGCGCCGCCAGATACTGGCACAGATGATACAATCAGTAAAACCGGCAAGTGGAGGTAAAAACCTCTCCATGCCGTTCTGCGGTGTCACTGTGCAGTATCTGGCGGTGCGTCACTTCCGGTTGACGGAAAAGGCTTTATTAAGCCACACCTACAATAGAATGACACACTCTGACGAAGCGCCAACCTAGGCATGAAACGCGTTTGTGTGCATTACCTTCTGTATGCCATGCTGTCTTTTTCCTTAAATTGGTTTTAAACTTAGTTCCAGTATTGTAGCCCTCCTTTGCTGCTTGTTTGCTGTGCTCAGTTTTTCCTCCGTGCATTGGATCTCCTGTAATCTATTATCCATATCTGGATAATAGTTATTTTGCCCATTACTGTACTGTATGTGTTTGGGGGTGGGGGGGAGGGATTGATTGAAATGTAGGCCATGTTTTATTTATCGACATACAGGGTTGGTACTTTAGGTCTGGGGGGACCTATGGAGACAACCTGAGGACCCCCGGACACCCATGGGTAGCACCTGGGGACACCTGCGGGGAAGAACTGGGGGAACCACGGACCCACATGGACCACCCGAGGGCCCCAGACCCTTGGGGGAACCACCCGAGGGCCCTCAGACACCTCTGGGGATGACCCGGAGACCCCCAGACACCGTGGGCCTACCCGTGGACCCCATTGTGGCCCACGGTGACCACCTGCCGGCTCACGTCACCTAGCTGGGACCACCAGACACCTGTAGGCAACCCCCCCCGGTCTGGGGTATGAATCCTGTATGTTAATAAATACTTAATGGTTTCACATTATGGGGGGCACGGGGGGTGGGTGGTGTATTGGTGTTTATTAAATATTGCTATGTTTATTGGGGCCCAGGAGGTGGGTATTGGGGCTGTTGTGTATTGTTTTTATTGTTGGTAGCGGGGGTGGGTGAAGGGGGTATTAGCCCCAAGGATGGGTGTTTAGGCCTTGCGGGTGGGTATTAACCGCTAAGGCAATGAAGGGGTTAAGACCACCCGCAACCCCGCCGCAAGGCCTAAACACCCACTAAGAGCCAAATACCCCCTTCAGTCACAATAATCCTGGCACAGGTGGTTAACCCTTTCATTGCCTTAGTGGTTAGCCGCTAAGGTAATGAAGGGGCTGTAAATGCATTTTTCCTGCATCGGATTCATGCCGGGGGTCTCCGGTGCTGGTATTAATGTGTATCAGCTCCGGAGACCCCCGGCATCAATCCAACGAAGGAAAAAGGCCCCAAAAAATTCTAAGTCCCGTATCGCCGCCTTATCAACGCTCCTCCCCACCCTCCTGTCAACTTTTCCTGGCGTTTGGATTTGGAGAGAAAATCGCCATTTTAGGGCTGCGATAGGCTGCGATAGGCGTCGATAAGCTACTCGCGGCTACTACAATCTCGTTTGTTTATGAACATTCCGAAAAGCGTCGATAAGTGGCTTATCGCCGCTCAGTCGGCGATTATGTTTTGTTAATAAGTTTTATTGCCGATTCAGGCATTTATCGCCCACTTATCACCGCTTACTGAATCAAAGTAGGCATTTTGCCGATAAGTGCTCGATAAGTGGCTTATGAACGCTTACTGCATGAAGCCCTAAATGATTTTACTTATTTGATTTCTGTAAAAAGAATTATACTTTTTTTCTTTTTACCTGTGCTTTGAATTTCTTGCATTCTTGACTAATGATGGCTAAAATTGGATAAAGATTCAACAATTTAAAAAAAAATACTTATACATGAAACAATTACCAAAAAGCGCTGAAATTGCACAATAGTTACCAATCACAATGCAGGCGAACACACATAGCAGATATACAAACTATAAAAACTATATTGAGTAGTTTAAAATCAATATTTTAAGGTAAAAAGCCATAAAGTTCATCAGGTATAGGTGCTTCACCTTCAAGAGTATTCCCAACTCTCAGGGTATAGAAGACCATGTACTGCAGCGGGTTAGGGGAGCACGCGCAGTGGGTTAGGGGAGCACACACATCACTACAATAGTGCAGATCATTTTATTTAAGTAGTTAGAAATCAAAACGGTAAGAATTCCCAATCACACGCTTAAGTGCTGTCACCCAGCACACATACACAGCGTCTCACACCACAATTGGATGTCTCTCTCTCTCTCTCTCTGTTGTCTAAGCTGTCTCTTTACTCCTGGATGAGTCCCCTCACACAGAAGTGGAGATGTCTTATCGCTCGCTCGTTCGCGCGCCTGTTTACTTCCGTGTTCGCTAGGTTGACTCTCCGTTGTAGTGGAGAAAGTGTAGGGAGCTTCAGCAGATGGTCAGGATCCCATGGGTGCACTGATCTGCAGCAGGGCATCTCCCTACGCGTTTCACAAAGCCTCTCTTTGCTTCCCCAGGGGCTGTGGTGTGACCTGCTAATGAAGTCCCCTATTTATAGTGTAACCCTCCCTGCCCGGCTCTGAGGGAGTGTACAGCTTATCTTTGATATCAGTCGCTCAGGGTTCATACCTTAATCCAACAGATGGTTCTTGTGGCTGGGCATAGTTCTCTCATATGATAAAAACAAGCTGGTAAATGATGGGCACCAGAATTTTTGTAGTTTTTAATAAAATGATTGTTTATTAACTGTTGTGACACATTCTTCCTCACAGAGGTTGCTGAGGAGGCATATCGCTTATTACATGTTTCTTACTAGTTTCCTATACAGGTAGTCCTCGCTATCCAACGTTTCACTTTGCAACGGATGGCATATCCAACGCTTTACAATGCAACCCTATGGGCCATTTTTCGAAGCCAGAATGCGTTATCCGACATCTGAATGCGTTATCCAACATTCATCGCCACTGATTAACATGGGACTCACTTTACAACGGTTTCACTATCCAACGCTACTTCCAGAACGGATTCCGTTGGATAACCGAGGACTGTCTGTATTTAACATGGCTATAGCATTATCTCTAGTCTCACTAACATTACTAACACTTTGCCTTAGCCTTTTACTCAGAACTATCTATAATCTTATTTAAGAAAAACTAATTTATATGCCAGTGGTATCCCTATTCTATATATGCCCCAATCTACCAGAACAGACTTGTTTTTCTTCATATAACTAAATCCAACTACTGTTACCCTGACCTTGTTAACAGGTATACTATCTACTTATTACTGTATTATTACTACCCTGACCAAGTTACCAGGTATACTATCTGTATATCGCTGTATTACTGCTACCCTGACCAAGTTACCTGGTATACTATCTGTATATCCCTATATTACTGCTACCCTGACCAAGTTACCTGGTATACTATCTGTGTATCTCTATATTACTGCTACCCTGACCAAGTTACCAGGTATACTATCTGTATATCCCTATATTACTGCTACCCTGACCAAGTTACCAGGTATACTATCTGTATATCTCTATATTACTGTTACCCTGACCAAGTTACCAGGTATACTATCTGTATATCCCTATATTACTGCTACCCTGACCAAGTTACCTGGTATACTATCTGTGTATCTCTATATTACTGCTACCCTGACCAAGTTACCAGGTATACTATCTGTATATCCCTATATTACTGCTACTCTGACCAAGTTACCAGGTATACTATCTGTATATCTCTATATTACTGCTACTGTACCCTGACCAAGTTACCAGGTATACTATCTGTATATCCCTATATTACTGCTACCCTGACCAAGTTACCTGGTATACTATCTGTATATCTCTATATTACTGCTACCCTGACCAAGTTCTTACCAGGTTACTATCTGTATAATCTCTATATTACCGACCCTGACCAAAGTACCAGGTATAAATATCGTGTATATCTCTAAATAGCATCCGACACAAGTACCTGGTTTATAAATTGGATATCTCTTTATGTACGCTACACCTGACGCAAGGTTACCTGTTGTATAATATCTGTTATATCTCTGTATTACTGTACCTCTGACAAGTGCTCAGTTAGCAAGCTCCTCTGTGAAAACTTAGATGCTTATATATTATGTTGTGGGTATTGCGGGGTTCAATTTGAGCTTGAGTGTGTTCCGTAATGTTTTATAAGTTCTTGTTCAGCTAGTCTTGGCGTTTTGGGTGGTGGCAACCTCCCTATCCAATGAAGCTAACTCACCCCCACAGTTTAAAATGGTATAAAAGCCATCCATGGCATCTACCAACATATCAGGGAGGAACTTGCCTGCATGCCACGTGTGATTGTGAAAACTATCTTGACAGAGTGCTTCTCCTGGTAATGTAAAGGTTAATAAAGTCAATCGGGGGGGGGTTAAACTTATTAGTCAGAGTTTAAATCATTCTTTGGACATATTAGTTATATAGTAGGACCTAAATGCATTTCTCGTGAGGTTATCAGGTCAAATCATGGTCAAATGTTGCAACAAAAAGCCGATTATTATAGTTATTTATATAGTGTGGACCCATTTAAACTGTCACGCGTGAAAAGTTTTCTGGGCTGCAACGAGGCTTACAGTTCATGTTTGTGTCCAAAGGTTAAACTCTTAGACCAAGACCATTTGGTATATCTAGTTTATAATCTATATTTAGACTGATACCGGTAGCAAGTTTTGATGTGCAGGCTATATGTCGTGTTATGTTATGCTCGTTAAAACTTCTGCACTGACCAAGTTAATGGTAATATATCTGTAATTACTTTATTACTGCTACCATGACACCAAGTTACAGGTTAATATCTGAATCTACGATATTACTTGCTATCTAGGACAAGTACCTAGGTGACTATCTGTATACTCTTATACTGCCTCATGGACCAAGTTACCAGGTATACTATCTGTATATCTCTATATTACTGCTACCCTGACCAAGTTACCATGGTATACATCTTAGTCTTATTACGTTTACCTGACCAGTTACCAGGTATCTATCTGTAATCCTAGATTACTGCTATCCTGACCAAGTTACCTGGTATACTATCTGTATATCTCTTTATTACTGCTTACCCTGACCAAGTTACTAGGGTAACTATCTGTATATCTCTATATTCTGCTACCCTGACCAAGTTACCAGGTATACTATCTGTATATCTCTTATTACTGTACCAGGACCAAGTTACCGGTTATACTTCTGTATATCGCTATATATACTGATACCCTGGACCAATGTTACCAGGTCATAACTATCTGTATACTCTCTAATTACTGCCTGACCAAAGTTACAGGTATTATATCTGTTATTTATTTTTTTTATCTGACTGCTACCCAACTGACCAAGTTACCTGGTATATATATTGTATATCTTATATTACTGTTACCTGACCAAGTACCGGTATACATTCTGTGTTTCCTATATTACTGCTACCTGACCAAGGTACCAGGGTATACTATCTGATATCCCTGTATTAACTGTTACCGCACAATGTTACCAGGTAGATTCTGTATATCTCTATATTATGCTACCCTGGGACCAAGTTACCAGGTATACTATATTGTATATCCCATATTACTGTACCTGACCAGTTACCAGGTATACTATCTGTTATATCCCTATATTACTGTTACCTGACCAAGGTACCAGCTAGTACTATCTGTAGTACAGTATTCTATTATCTACCCTGACAAAGTTACCAGGTTATACTATCTGTATACTCTAGTTTTACTGCTACCCATGACCAAGTGTTACCAGGTATACATCTGTATGATCTCTAAATTATGTACCTGACCAAGTACCTGGTCTATACTAATCTGTTATACTCTCGTTGTATTACTGCTTACCCTGACCAAGTTACCGGTAACTATCTGTATATCCTATATTATCGTCCCTGACCAAGTTAACAAGGTTTATTTACTATTGTATATCTCTAAAATTACTGCTATCCTGAACCAAGTTACCAGGTTACTATCTGTATATCTCTATATATAACTGTCTACCTGACCAATGTGTACCTGGTATACTATCTGTATATCTATATACTGTTACCCTGACCAAGGTTACCAGGGTATACTATCTTGTAGTATCCCTTATATTACGTGCTACCTGACCAAGTTATGGTATACTATCTGTATATCTCTTTATTAACTGCTACCCTGACCAAGTACTGGTATACTATCTGTATATCTCTATATCTACTGCTACTTGACCAAGGTACCAGGTATACTATCTAGTATATTCTATATTACTGCTACCCGACCAAGTTACCTGGTTACTATCTGTATCTCTCTACATTATTGCTACCTGACCAGTTACCAGGTATTATACTATCTGTATATCTCTATATTACTGTTACCCTGACCAAGTTACAGGTTAACTATCTGTATATCTCTATATTACTGCTACCCTGACCAAGGTTACCTGGTATACTATCTGTATATCTCTAATACTGTACCCTGCCAAGTACCAGGTTATATATCTGTGTCTCAGATTAATGTACCCGACCAAAGTTACCAGGTTAGATACTATGTATATCCTACTATTACTGCTTACCCTGACCAAAGTTACAGGTTATAACTATCGGGTATATCTCTCTATATTACTGTGTACCCTGACCAAGGTTAACAGTTATACTATCGTAATCCTATATTCTGTACCCTGACCAAGGTACCAGGTATACTATATGTTAATCCACGCTATATTACTGTTTAACCTGACCAAGTACCAGCTATCTATATGTATACAGTATTCTCTAATTAATGCTACCCTGACCAAGTTACCTGGGATACTATCTGTATATCTCTACATTAATGCTACCCTGACCAAGTTACCAGGTATTACATCTGTATATCTCTGTTATTACTGTTACCCTGACCAAGTTACTTAGGTATACGATCTGTATATCTCTATATTACTGCTACCCTGACCAAGTTACCATGGTTATACTATCTGTATATCTCTTATTACTGTTACCCTGAGCACCAAGTTACCAGGTATTACTAGTGTTTCTCTATTACTGCTATCTGACCAAGTTACCCAGGTATATATCTGTATGTATCCCTATATTGAACTGCTGACCTGACGCAAAAGAGACAGGTACCAGGTAAAATTATATATGTGATATCTCTATATTATTGCTATCCTGACCAAGTTACCAGGTATACTATCTGTTATTATCCCATATTACTGTTACCCGGACCAAGTTACCAGCTATACATCTGTTATCTCTATATTACTGCTACCCTGACAACCAATATGTTACACAGTTAGTCTATCCTAGTATCATGCCATAACTGACGTAATAAAGTATTTTAACCAGATACCAGTAAACAAAGACCAGACTGACAAGTTACCTGGTTATACTATCTGTATTCTCTACATTACTGCTACCCTGACGCAAGTTACCAGGTATTACTATCTGTATATCTCTGTATTATGTTACCCTGACACAGGTTACTAGGTATACATCTGTTATCTCTATATACTGCGTACCCGACCAAGTTACCTGGGTATACTATCTGTATATCTCTATATTACTGTTACCCTGACCAAGTTACCAGGTATACTATCTGTGTTTGTCTATTTACTGCATACACTGACAAGTACCGGGCTACTATCTGTATATCTCTATTTATGCTACCCTGAGACCAAGTTCACCAGGTTTACTATCTGTGTCCCTATATTACTGCTACCATGAACCAAGCTACGCTGGTAACTATCTGTATATCTTATAGTTACTGCTACCCCTGACCAACGTTACCAGCTAACATCTTGTATATTCTCTATATACTGCTAACCTTGACCAA